>JAQIUQ010004707.1:62500-187500 GCA_030378365.1 Hybognathus amarus
TTCTTGTCTGTCAGTCACATAATGGACGTCTATGGTCACCACCTCAAAGAGCATGCACAGAGAAATTAAATTAAACATGATTTAATGACTCATATATGTAAGTACACATTGAATGCCTCAGACACGAAACGAGCGGTTTGCGTGAGAAAACAAACAGTATTTATATCGTTTTTACCTCTTGTAACCAATAAAAAACCATAGAAATAGTGTTCGTTTTCTCACACAAACCGCTCGTTTAACGCAGTCTCATCCCAATTCGTCATATAACTGACGTTTTGGGACAATTCGTCAATATACGACTTTGTCATCGGTAGATGACATTATGGGATCCTAACTCTACCCCAGACCTAAACCTAACCCTAAACCCAACTCGTCACCTAACTGACGTTAAAGGTAAAGCGTCAGATGTATGACGACCTGGGATCGTCATCTACCGACGTTTAGGCTAAGGGGGCCCTAAAAAGTCGTATATTGACGAATGGTCAAAAACGTCCCAAAACGTCAGTTATATGACGAATTGGGATGAGAATGCTTGTGTCTGACGCCATCATTGTGTACTTACATTTACGAGTCATTAAATCATGTTTAATTTGGACTTCTCTGTGCATGCTCTTTGAGGTGGACCCATGGGTGGACCCCATATACCTCCATTATATGACTGACAGACAAGAACAGTTTGACCTAAAAATATCAAAATTGAAAATACTGCATAAACAAAGACACCTACATCTTGCATGCCCTTGCCTTGAGGTAAGCTAAAACATACCAAAAATTAATTTCAAAGTGAACCATCCCTTTAATATGTGAACCAAAGTCCTGCATATCTTTGGTTTGAACAAAATTGAACAACTTTTTTTGTGCTGCATGGTAACTGCATCCTCCATGCTGTGTCGAACAGATTTACTGTGCTTTCAAATCGAGCAACACGTAGTTTCGTCCCATCACAGTTTTTAAACGGCACAAGCTCCATTGCACCGATAGTGGTATTGCCTAAGGAAGTGTCTCAAAGTGTAGGGTAATGGCAAAGCATCAATGCCCTGATACGTTGTACAGCTACAGATGACCGCCCTGCACATGTGCTGCAGAGAGAACGGAAAGTTCCTGAGGAAGAGGGCGAGAGAGAAGAGGCTCAAAAAACAGGCAGCTGGCTGGGTCACTGTAGTGCTTCAGTAGGCCCGTGACGCTGGAATCTCTGTACATACAAGGGTCACGGCCATCAAAGCTAAAGCGCTTCCCGTTTTGCTCTATCCGAGCGTGGAGGGAGCGGCTGTAGCGCCTGAAGCTAACCGAGAAGAGGTATTCGTCCTGGGCAGAGTCTCGTAGCAGAAAGGTTCCTTCTGGTTGCCCTTCCAGAAGCTGCTCGGCTTCGAAACGATCCAGGACCCCCCAATAACAGGGGCTGTTGTTGATCTGAAGCAGATCTGGAACCAGGATGTAGTCAGTGTGGGCGCAGCACTGGGCGTCTCCATGTGCAAGAGACGGATCCCAGTCATCCAGACTAGAAGCCCCGGATGAGTTGATCTCCTCCCAGGAAATGAGCGCTGGAGGTGAGGAGGATAACAAGGGACCTTTGGGTTCGGTTTCGATGGTTAAAGCGGGTTTGGTGTGAGCGCCGTGTTTCTTAATCAGATGCCAACACTGAGCCAGTTCAGATTTCGGAGAGAACGGACACTTGTCCTCCATGAGCTCGGACACATGAATCTTCCGTTTGGACCAAAGGAGGACAGAGAACGGGCGTGAGGACCCGGACTGGTGATGATGGTGGTGGTGGTTGCGAAGAGGAAGGCACTGGCCAACGGCATCCTGAAACTTCTGCCTCAGGGAACGACGGGACAGACCTTTCCTGCAAGGAGAGTCTGAATCTGGTCTCTCCAGGGATCGTGCAGCTGCACTTTCGCTCTCGACGTCTCTCGAGGACAAGAGGCAGAGCGACGCCCTGGTCGTCTGCTCCTTCTCCATCTTCCCCTCTGGGCGCTGTCTCGTGGCGTGACCCTCGGGAGCGCTTTTAATACTGCGGATGTAACTGTCAGCACTCCAGCTCCGCAGGTTCTTGGGACGCGTGTCCGAGTTTTTGGGCTTCCTCTCTGACATCGTTGCAGGCCCTGTTCAGTAAAGTGCTGCACAGAATTGGAAAATCAATTATGATTGGCAAAGAAAAAATTTAGGAATAATACTACGACAAGGCTAATAATAAGGTTTACATAGTGAAAGGCATCAAATATTACAAAATTAATGAATGCACTGTAAATTGATGTACAGACACAGACTATTCATATCCAATCACAGTCCCAAATAACTTTTTTTGTGGTGAGTTATCAGTAAATAAACAGGATTCTATTCACATGTAAAAATATATATATTTTTAAAAACTATAGTATATTTAATTATATATATATACTATATATGTATATATATATATATATATATATATATATATATATATATATATATATATATATATATAAATAATAAATTAATAAATTAAAACATAAATTAAAACATAAATTAATTTCCATAAAACATTAATTTCCCATAATATATATATATATATATATATATATATATATATATATATATAGGAAATTAATTTATGTTAAAAATCATATGTGTGTGTGTATATATATATATATATATATATATATATATATATATAAAAATATATATATATATATATACACATAAACAGTATATGTATATATGAAGAGTTCAGATGCAAAAGCCTCTAAATGCCATTTGAAATTTTCTTCTAAAATGACAATTTTTATCAAGCTTGTATATTAAAATTCAGTAATTTCACTTAAATGGCAATGAAGATTACCTATTAATTCTCATTTAAGTGAAATTACTGAACTTAAATATACAAACTTGATAAAAATGGTCATTTTAGAAGAAAATTTCAAATCGCATTTAGAGGCTTTTGCATCTGAACTCTTCATATATATATATATATATAGCCTACACACATACACCCACACACACACACATATATATATAAAGTAACAGCCGCACAAACTTTAATCAGTTCAACCGGTATCTTTATGAAAAAGAAAATCAAATCCTACCTTCAGAATAAAATGTGGGATGAAAATCGTAGGTCCTCACAGAGGAGTGATGAATTTTTCCATGCCTGAAGTTCGTGCAGTGAGAGCTCGGCATGAACTGAAGAGAGGAAGTGCATCCCTCCTATTTAAAACCTCTCAAGTATCAATTCCTCAGAGGAATACTTGCCCTTCACTGGACGGAAGAGGTACTTTTGTCAATGGACAGTTAACCTATCATATACAACGATGAATACGCTGTCCTGAAAGAAATGACATTGAGCATTTTAAATGAGTAGCCTAGGCTATAGGATGTATAATCAATATCAGTTTTAAACTATCATAAATATATTATACCCTCTATATTATTATGGGCAGTTTTACATGCAAAAAACGTGTCCATCTCTTAAATAAGCCACAAGCCCACAACATTAAAATCTTTTTAAATGTATTAGTTTTAAGCATGAACTTTGACTGACCATCGATGAATCAATGAGCTAAATGTAATTAGTCAATAATAATGGACGTCTATTTACGAGAGCAACCTTGTTAGGAAGGAAATGGGAAATTTCCTAACAGACACTGAGAGCTTTACTTCATGGATTTATTGATTGATATGTGCCCAGCTTTAATTTGGGAACATTCGGCAAACATACGCCTGGCGCAAAAGCCATTTTTGACACCCATTTCAGAAGGTGGTCAGGGTCCATATCCACCCAGAAAGTATCAAATATCAAGAGTAATATCAGAGGCATGCACTTCCGGCCAGCTAAATGGATTACAAAATAAATTCAATAATTCATTATGGCTGTGAAGTCATTAGATGATGTCAGTCTCAAATACAGTATTAAAAATATTTTACTCTCTTTTGTTTAATATACAGGCAGGCTACTGTAGAGCAATGAATTATTCAGCAGAGCTTCCTGTGCATCTTGTTTTCATTCATTTTCACTGTAATCTGTCTCTCTTTTTCAGGGACGGCATGCAAGAAAAGAGTGATGAATTCTCTTGCGATCTGTTAAAAGAGGTTGATCGGATTAATGTGTAGAGGCTCTTCATATCTTACAAATGAACAAGGAAGAACTGTTATGCGTTCAGTCCTTTCTCTTATACTATTTTCCCTTCTTGTTGTAGAAGTAAAAAAAATAAAGGCAACATTTTACATGTAATTTTACAGTGTGAGTGAATGCTATTATTTTTATTTTAAGTGAATGTTGTGACATAATATGAATTTAGGAGATGTACGTTTTTGTTCATGTTTAATTTGTTCAGTCTTAAAGGATAAATAAAAACATCTAATGAGAATTATAAATGTTTAAATAAATTAAAATAAACAAGTTTAAGTACTAAAATGACTAAACTGAAATAAAAAAATATATATATAAAAAACTAGCACAACATTGCCACAATGTAAGTGTTACACTTACACAAGATGACAACAAAATAGCCTGGAAAACTGATAAACAATACCACCATAATCATTCATGCCCCAGTGCATGATGGGAAGTGGATGAAAAGGAAGGTTTTGTAGGCCCATTTGAGCAAAAAATAAATAAAATAAACTTACTGGTAAGAAGTTTATCTGCCGTCAGCTTGAAAACTGAATATGATTTATCTAATCAATAGAATTGTGGCAACAGTATTACAAGCAATATTATTAATTAAATGTAACAAATTAGAATTGAGTAATAACTAATCAAATTATTCCTTAAAAGTTAACCATTTAAAATGAGTAAAGTTTACACCAAAAAAATAATCAAAAATTACGTCAAAGATTAATTGAGAACTCTTTATTTTATATTGCCAACATTGAAGACACATGATGTTAACAAGCAAAATCACTGAAGGAGAAAACTGTAATTTTAAAACAAACACTGATCACCATAATGGTGACTTCAATTTATGTTTCACTCATTTTAAATGGTTAACTTTTAAGGAATTAATTTGATTAATTATTTTTCAATTCTAATTTGTTCAATTTAATTAATAATATTGCTTGTAATCTGTTGCTACAATTTATTTTTTTTGATTAGATAAAGCATATTCATTTTTACAGTGTAAACATCAAACAAAACAGTATGATAAAATAAAAGCCTGCAGTGAGATGCATTAGTTTTAGTCCAGAAAACAACAATAAATCTTTTTGTCCAGCATTAATTACTTTTAATTATCAATATCAAAATGTATTCTTATAGAGAATTTTGAATCATCAATTGGTGAGCAGCATCATTTATTCCCCTCTCACCTTCCTGTCCCATGAATTACCAGAATGTTACTGCTTCTATCAAATAGGCCTACTTGGACTAAATTTGGATTCCCACCAGACCGCACAATGCAGAAGTGAAGCATGTTTAGCTGGAAGAAGTAACAGGATCAGACAACTGGGAGAACAAGCTCCTGTAACACATATGTGCACAAATCTGTACTCTTTATCTGTATGCTAGTGAAAAATCATCTTCCTGCACAAAGAAGACAGTAACTCAGTATGCCCATTAACATGGCACACTTTATCAAAGAGAGGGAACCTTGCCAAGCAAGTCTCAGATATGCCAGCTATTACTGTGCTATCGATCTGATGCACAGCAGAGCAACCATGGACATCATGAATTTTTCATTTGATTGTGTTGTCAAACTGTACAAAAGCCATACAAGCCGTATACCCTCATTTTACGAGCCCTTTTTAAAAAAAGTGTACAGTCTTAACACCTCCCCCGAGACTTGTTTATGGTAATGAGGAAGTTTAAGGCTCTCAGTAAGACTCCTACAGTCATAATGATTCCATTGTCTGCACCGGTTCGCAACATGTCTGGCCGATAATATCGCATGACCATCATTCAAGTGTAGATGCTACTGATGTTGCTTCAGAACGGTGGCTCTTTGAGTGATGGAAAGTCTGTAATTAAATCAGTGGGAAGTCTCTGGCTCCATGGCTCTTGTGTTCATGTTCTCTCCATTGATCTGTATCAGTTTCTGGACGGCTTCTGTAACGGCTGTTGCAGTTGATGTGCTCTGGGTGTCCGTGTTATGGGCAAAGGCGCTTTGAGAGAAATCAAATTGTCTGCTATGTTATTTTAAAGCCAAAGTGTGTGGTTTTTTCGTATTAAAATACTTTCTAATATGTAAGAAAAGCATTTACAGATGGATTTGTCTCGTTGGCACTATAAAACGTTGATGTATTTGTTTAAGCATTCCGACAAACCCAAAATAGCAACACTGACTAGCGTTAATTTGAGACAGGATTATCTATTTGACTAACCAATGCGGATATGTTTTGGAAAACCTGTTTAAAGACAAACATTGTTGGTACTTAAAGAGGTGGTATAATGCCCTTTTCACAAAATGTAAAATAAGTATCTGATGTCCCCAGAGTTTGTAATGTGAAGTTTTAGCTGAAAATACCCCACATATATTTTTGTATAGCATGTTAAAATTGTCACTTTTTGAGTGTGAGCAAAAACGCTGGTAGCACTTTACAATAAGGTTCATTTATTAAACATTAGTTCATGCATTAACTAACATGAACTAACCATTTGTTACTGTATTTGTTATTCTTTGTTAACGTTAATACAAATCTAGCTGTTCATTGTTTGTTCATGTTAGTTCACAGTGCATTAACTAATGTTAACAAGATTTTAATAAAGTATTAGTAAATGTTGAAATTAACATTACCAAAGATTAACAAATGCTGAAGAAGTATTGTTCATTCTTTGTTAATGTTAACTAATGTAGTAACTAATGAACCTTATTGTAAAGTGTTACCAAAACGCTCAGTTTTTGTGTCTGTCCCTTTAAATGCAAATGAGCTGCTGATCTCAGCATGAAGGGCGGAGCTACAAGAGCTTGTGTCCTTTTACCTCACACACACATGCACTGAAAATTTCTAAAACTTTTAGCCTTTTATGTTCAATCCTGAGTCAGATAAAGATGGAAAATCAAGAGACTCATATTCTGTCTTAATCATCTATAAATCGTGTTCCCAGGGGCGGGATTATGTAAATGTTAGGGTTAGTGATGTCACTTACCCGGGAGGAAGCTTGTGTAGTCCCTACCAGTCTTGAGAGAACTTGAGAAAGTTGCGACACGCTTTGATGTCGCCGCAAGGCTGTCACGTGGTTCATGGAAGCCCCAATAGTTCCAAAACAGACGTGGGCTGTCATGTTCTTCTATGGACAGACAACAGTGATCACATTATTAAACTGTAAATATAAAATAAAACACACACCAAAGTACTTTTATTGCATTTGGTTAATGTCAGTGTTGCATTTTGAGAGGCAGGGTGTCAACTGAGATACGTTTTAGGCTATATTTTTGGAGGGAAAAGCCTGTGTTCTTGTTCGCATTGGTAGTTGCACTGGCTTTAGCGGCTCTAACTTAACTTTTCCATGTCGTTCATCTGATGATGGACGTCTCATGATATTTATTTTAGCACAACTGGGCTGTATAAGGTTATTGATTCCCATGATCTTGCTTATAAATTCCGATTCAGCCATTAACCTACCGTGATCATGCAAAGAGGTCTGCCATGGTGGCCCGTCAGGATTACAAACATGACAACCAACATAAAATATAACTACAAAAATAGGGGGAAACAGACTGCTCCCATAACGTAGCAACGACCATATTTACAGTCATGTTCGGTAAATTCTTTTAGATTTTTATCCATCAGGAATTAGTTGGATTGTTGTGGTTTTCTATTGGTTCGATCTCATGTGAGTGACAGGTTATCCCGAACTCAAGCATTATCAGAAAAAAAAAAGATGTCGCTCCCAGTGGGAGGGGAAGTTGTTTTGATTAAAGATTACGAGGACACACAAATCAACACAAATAATAATAATAAAAAAATATTATATGTATCCAAATAAATAATTCATAATACTATTAGTATTATGAATACTATTCAATATTCCATTAAAAGCAAGAATTGACCATTTTTATTTCAAGGTTACTTTTGCACTTTTACAAATGCATTAAATAACTTACCAGGGTCCTATTTATAACAAATTAGTTTGAGATCAATTTTGGGTGCATAATATAATTAGGCCTATCTAATACATTTAAAATATGCAGTCTTTTTCTCAGAGTTTCACCGAAAGTATGCATTTTACTCATGTGGTTGACAAGTGAAAAAAAAAATTCTGGTAATACTTTTAGCATCACAAGTTGCTTATTTGCCTGCATATTTCTTGGAATTGGCTGTTTATAAGTACTTAAAGGACATATTAATGCTTTATTCGGCATGACCATATTCCACATACCTATCCTACCCAATACCTAAACTTAACAACTACCTTACTAACTGTTAGCAGTAATTAGGAGTTTATTGAGGCAAAGGTCATTGTTAATAGTTGGTGAATAGTGAGAATAGTACCCTTATCTAAAGTGTGAACAAAATATAGCACATCATAAATTATTTTTAGAGCGACAATGTTTCATTGTTCCAAATCATAAGCTACATTAAAATACGTTAAGGCCAATATTTGCTGTCTAATTTTTTGTCCATGTACAGGCATTAAAGACAAACAGACTGTATTTCAATGATTTGTATCTCACTCAATGTAATGATCCATGGTATAGTCATGTAAACTAGTATATCAGCTTTCTGCAGGCATTTTTTGTGCTCTCAGCCTCCCTATTTCCCGCAAGGTTCATTCAATACCTGCTGTCTATCGACTTCCCTACATGCAAGTTATTGAGCTTATCAAGTATGCGATGCAGCATTTTTAAGCAGTAATTGGAAACGCATTAGGAATCACTGTTGTCACAAGTGCTTTGTCTATGCACCATCCTTATTTCATTAAATGTGTGCACCATATTGACAAGCCACACCATTAAGCCTTCTTTGCTAATTTCTTTGAAAAATATTTTTAAAAGGTTCGATATGGCATTATTAGAAAGGAGAAATTAACTAAAAACATTTAGATGGAATTCCCAAATATTAAACTAGCAGAATGGTTGGTTTATATATTAAAATGTTTAAATATCCTTCATAAGGAATATTGAGGCAAATCATTAGAATTAATGAAATATGGAATATAAATGGAAAATGTCATTATATTATAGTGGACTATATATATTATAGTGGACTTCACGGAATATTTCGCCATCTTAAGTGAGATTCCAATTCGAAGGGAACGAACATGTTCAGTCCGAAGGGCACTGCAAACGGCATAGGGAATAAGGGAACATCGATACATCACTTCACAGGGAGTCAAAGAAGTCCACTTCAACTGATATACCGTGTTCAGGGAGTAGGGAGCAGTGAACACTGCGTAGGGACCCTGTCGAATGTAACGCACCTTATGAAACCTGACACAAGATTGAAATGAAAAGGTGTCTGTCGAGTGTCAAAGATCCAGTTAATCCACTTGTCTATCCAGCTAAACATGTTTCTTATTTTCCTAGACGGATATTAACGTCATTGCACCGCGCCCAACCCATAAACATTAAAAAAAGGGTTAAATCATAGCCGCGCCACGTCATATTCCACGCACGCAGACAGAGGGAGGAGGGGGTGAGACGCGTAGGTCCCGCCCTTTATCTGATCAGTATTTGCTATGATTGGTCAGAGGAACTTGCAGCATGTCTACGATTGGATAATTAAGAAGTCGATTATCAACGGAACCAGCCACAGCAAAAAGTGATTGGGTGACAAGTAGGGCTGGTTTAGAATACGTGTGGGGGAAAATAATAACGCAGGAGGAAGTATGCCATGCTGAAACATTCATTGAGGATTTCTGTAACTGGAATCGAGGAGCCAGGATTCATTCAAACATTTTAGAAAAGCAACAGCTGTCGATATCCGAATGTCTCCGTAAGTAAATGACAAATCGATCTCAGATACACGAATCTAAAACAATATGTTCGCGAGCTATTTTATCATTTAATTGAACATGGATGGTATTTGGGATATATATTGGGAATGTAACGTTAGTAACGTTATGATTTCATCCCCGAGAACTGTAGGTTAAAAAAAAGAAAGGCATATCATATGGCATGAATCTGATCACTTCCTGGACGTGAGATTATGTACTTTCTATTCTACACTGAATTGTGACCTTTGTCATTTATTATGTTTCATTTATTAGGGTCTGCCATAAACTGCTTTGTTTTTTTATTTTGTTCATTAACGTTACTTGAAATATGGTCTTTTCTCTGAAAATGAATAGAACACAGATTACAACAGACTTAAGGATGTTGTACAAGATGTCATACTTTTGATTTTTGGTTTGTAACATGTGTGAACTTAAAGAGTAACTTACCTGAAAACTACTTGAGTAAAAGTTCAGAGACCTTAGAGACTAAATGACACCAGTAAGTTACATGTGACCAATTCCAAAAAAGTATTATTGGCTTGGTTTCATGGCTTAGATTAAGCCAGTATTACACCTTAGATTAATTAGGACATTTAAATAGCTTTTATAAACGTGCCTTTACATTACTTGTGTACATCTTGAGACAAAACAATGGTACTGACATATTTTAAGATGTCAGTTAAAATTGCTTTCTGCTAAAACAGTTAAAACATGAATTTTAGTCTGAGATTATGTTTAACCTGTCAGGGTTACTGTAATAGGAAATTGCATTGCAACCAACAAAGTTGCTTGACTAAGTTAGCAACTATGGTTTGGCAAATGTTGGCATAGTGAACTATCCCTTTAACTGAAACTTGAGAGTCTGTAAGGTTGTTGTGTCAACCTTGATTTAGTACAATGTTGAGGTGTTTTTTTATCTCCTCACAATCACCAGTTTCATGTTTTTCACTGGCATGTCTCTAGTCTTAGGTGTTCAGTGTTAATCATCTTTAACCCTACATTCATTACCAGTACAATACTTAAGTTCGTACTTAAGTTCATACTTAAAGCCCGGGTTTACAGACAAGTCTTAGCAACTATGGTTTTGGGAAACGCACCCCAGGTTTGGTATTTTAAAGGGATATTTCACCTAAAAACCTTCTGATGAACACAAAAGATGTTTTGAAGAATGCCAGTGGGCTCCATTGACTTCCATAGTATTTTTTCCCATCGAATGGCTACCGTTAAGTGTTTGATTACCAACATTCTTTGTGTTCAGCGGAAGAAAGAAATTCACATAGATTTGGGACCTAAATGATGACAGAATTTACATTTTTAGGTGAACTAAGCCTTTAAGTACAGTAACTAATTATATTTACTCAAATACTTTACACAACACACTTCTAAAAGAAAGAGCAAGATCTTATTAACATTGAGATACTATCATAGTTTCGATTAATGATTTCAATGAATGTTTAATTTTATATTTTCCATTTTAATTTTGAACTGTTTAAATAAATATAACCAAAACGCTATTCTTTTAGAGTTTCATTTTAATTATTTTAGTTCAAGTTCAGCTAAATGAGAATAGTTTCCTTTGGCAACTAGCTGAAAAATAACATTTATTTATTTATTTCAGTGACTATTTTAGTGAACATTATTTAAAAAGTAATAAAAATGCATTTATGGGTTTAGTTAACGCTAATAGTCGAGCGTGTCTTGTACTTATTACAGAAGGTCTGATGATTTCATACACAGGCACCTGCAGCCGTACACAAGTTTGACTTTGAATTGTAAATGTTTGGATGATCAAAGTCCAAATAAAATGTTACCACTTACCAGTAACACATTATTGACAGGGAGTCCTGATTCGTGATGAATTTGTCTAAAGTTATATGTTAATTATAGGGCGTCTGGAATGTTGCTGGACGAGACGCCCCTGTTTGATCCTTCTCTACTCCAAGAGCTGGACTGGAGCAGCAACACCGTCTCCTTCTCGCCTCCCATTTCTCCGTCTCAGCCTGGAGAAGGTCTGGTCCTCCGTCCGCTCTGTACTGCTGACCTAGACAGAGGTACTGGTTACCATTCAGCAATCAATCTGCCCACTTGTGTTTAGTACTATAGTACAAACAATCATGATGAACATATGTTTGTCTTTATGCCTTTTTTAGGCTTCTACAAGGTCTTATCACAGCTCACGGTGGCTGGGGATGTCACAGAAGAACAGTTCAAAGGTTCCTAGCTCAAAACATCTCACAGTTCTTCATATAGACCTTATGCGCCAGAGAAACAAGCGCTCAGCCATCTGTAGTGAAGTGAATTTACTTATTAAAGAGTTAACTAAAGTTATCAGGAGCATTGTAGCTCGTTTGAAGCGGATGTCATAACAAATGTCAATAGACCAGGAAGATTTTAAGATCTTACCTTCATAATACAAACCGGAAGACAGAACACAACGAGCGCAGTCCTGAAAAGCAGACAGGGTTACATAAGGTCTATATGTTATTGTGTTTTTTAATTAACTATGTCATTTTTATACAATTTCAGCAAAATTTGAACATATGAAGAAATCTGGAGACTATTATGTCATAGTGGTGGAAGACACGAATCTTGGACAAATTGTTGCCACAGCAACACTTATCATAGAACACAAATTCATCCACGCTTGTGCAAAGGTACTTCAATACATTTTAAATCAGTATTTTCATACTGCATATATTCATAGAACACGTACATTTATAATAATTAATTTTTTTTGTCCTGGCAGAGGGGCGTGTGGAAGAAGTGGTTGTGAGTGATGTGTGCAGAGGAAAACAACTGGGAAAACTGTGAGTTGGGATTTTAAAAACACTTTTTCACTTTTTAAAATCATTTTGCTTTTGATTAAGGTATACCGGATTGTCTTTCAATGCATTTGTATAAAAAACGTCAATGTTTGAATATTGTGTTTAATTTGTTTTTAGGTTGGTATCAACATTGACTCTCCTCAGCAAAAAACTGCAATGCTACAAAGTAACACTGGAGTGTGCGCAGAAAAATGTGGAGTTTTACAATAAGTTTGGCTACTCCTCTTCAGATGAGGCTTACATGCAGTGCCGGTTCTGAATCCAAAAGAATCTTGGAACTTCACAGAATGTTTGCTTTAGAACTCTGATCTGTTCTATTCTCAGAGAATCTTGGATCAGACTACCTCCAAGTTTTCACTTTTAGCAAAGAAAAGACAATAAACTCGATAATTTGCTGTCAAGTAACAATAACAAAATATTGTGAAAGAAGCATTTTGAATTCACTACTAGACAAGGAGCTTATTCATGAAAGTTATTTCTAAACGTCAACAACAAGCGCTTGCAGAGAAAGCTATAGAAATCAGATCTGATCATACGGAAGATGTGGTTTACACTGTGTTCTGTTTTAAAGGAAGAAGGGCTTATGTACTTGAACATTTTCTAATGTAAAGATTTCTATACTTTTTTGTTAGAGGGAAAGCATTTTAATTATAGAAATTGTTTCAAACAATTTACAAAACTGTTAACGGCATATTTCCTCTTTTAATTCATGTTAATGCTGTGGTTTGGGCTTTATGCTTAAAAAAATACCAAAATGCAAGGTTTTCATGCAAGGTGCAAGTCTGGTATTGAATCTATTTTTATCTTATTTCAATTTCTCTTGCTGGTACTCATCTTCAATATAGAGATCATTAATATAAAAAAATGGTTTACATTTATTTATTATGCTCATGTATATTCTCGGTTTTGGCGATGCTGAATCATTAGTTGCGTCAAACCTAGTTGAAGGAAAATAAATTATTTTGAAATATATCCTGATGTAATGAAAGCACATCTTTGTACGCTAAATGCCTTTATTTTTGTACTTGCACTAAAAGCCGACAAATAAAGGGCATCTACATATTTTGTCATCTGTCTGTCAACAACTAAATATGTGGCAGTAAATATTTCATTTTATAACCGTTACATTTTATAATTGATGTAAAAGCATTGAATGACAAGTGGGTGAAGGGCTAGAAACAATAAAATATGAAGTTCATTTTGTATTTCAAAGAAGTTGGATTATCGTTCGAAATCTATCCACACCCAACATTTGTAGTTGCTTATCTTTCCACCAGGGAATGATAACATTGAACACATGGTGTAAGTAGCCATCTTTTATTGAGCAGTGGGATGTTAATTCTATGGCAAAAGTATTTCCTTATTCCTTACATGACGACTGATTCATCCTACCATTTCATTTCTATGGCAGTGAGTCGCATTCCTTGGATATCCCCTTAACCCAACCCAAATCTGTCCATAAACATAACAGTAATTCAAGTATCAAAAGTGCATTATTGCAATACTGTCCCGCTGCAAATGCAAAATGCTTTAAATACTATAAAACTGCAAAAAATTTCAGTGCATACAGCTCAAAAAGAAAAAAAATTATCAACCCATCCCCAGCTCCAAGGGTCACGAGGAGCAGTCTCTCCCTCCCATCCTCTGTACAAATATTTACATTTTTAATCCCAATAAAAATGTAAAAAGAAAAGTCCACTGTGGTAAAGCACTTTTTTAGTAAAGTCTATCCATTTTGTGCTGCTGTAACTTGCATACTCCCAAAATCTTCATCCTCTTCTAGTGTTCGCTTTAGGCTTCCTGTGGGGGATATTAGGCAGTCACAGTGTGAACAAATTCATTTAAGAATAATGTTTCATTTATTATTAATATGTACAAATTAATAGAGCTGTGGAATATATTGGGCCATTCCATGTTAAATCAACAGGCTAATTTTTTTGATTTTGTTCATATTTTTTGAAAGATGGCAGCATAATTTTATTTTTAAACAGATTGGTAGGTCTATTAGTTACATCTTGGTCAATTGTACACATTTTCAGTGGTCAAAAAATAGAATGTGGGTCACTTTGCAAACAGTTGATATTTTATTCCTGTTAAAGGACTCGTTCACTTTAAAAAAAAAACTTTTGCTGATAATTTACTCATCCCCATGTCATCCAAAACATCAATGTCATTCTTTCTTCAGTCCAAAAGAAATTAAGGTTTTTGATGAAAACATTCCAGCATTTTTCTCCATATAATGGACTTTATTGGTAACCAAATGGTTCAAGGTAGTAGTTCTCAATGGGTTGGGTTCGGCTCGACAAAACTCGACGGTACTCGCGGGTTCGGTGTCGAAAATATAAGCATTTTATTTTGTGATTCCACCGTAAATGAGATGGCGCAGACGGCAATAATATTGTAGAGACACGCGCCCGAGTCGGGCCGCGTCCGGGCAGATAATTCATGTTGATGTGTCGGGTTGCATCGGGTCTGGGCTTTAAAAGCCACGGGCCGGGTCGGGTCGGGTAATAATTTTCAGGCCCGTCTGAGAACTGTTCAAAGGGCTTTAAGACGATTCCAGATGATGAATAAGAGTCTTATCAAACGAAACGATCGCTCATTCAAAAAAAAAAGTTTACGTTTTATAAGCTCAAACGCTTGTCTTGCTCTGTTCTGTGATGCGCGTTCGTGACTCTCCTGTTCAAACTCCTTCATCAAACTGAACAAATCTTTTTTCGTGTCATTTGGTTCATTCAACGAACGAAATGAACGAATTGATTAGAAAAGATTCGTTCATTTTGACTGAACGAGTTCGAACAAGAGAGTCACGAACGCGCATCACAGAACAGAGCAAGACGAGCGTTTGAGCTAATAAAACTTGAACTTTGTTTTTCGTTGTTTTTTTTTTTTTAAATGAGTGATCGTTTCGTTTGATAAGACTCTAATTCATTCGTCTGGAATCGTTTAAAGCACTTTCAACAGTTTGCACTGAAACTGTCTTTTGGACCTTGAACTGTTTGGTTAACAGTAATGTCCATTATATGGAGAAAAATGCTGGAATGGTTTCATCAAAAACCTTAATTTCTTTTCAATTGAAGAAAAGAATGACATGGACATCTTTTTGAAAAAGTGAACTACTCCTTTAAATATAAATATCTACACAACAAATAATGTTGAAACTAGAAATGTCAAAAAATACAAAAATGGTGTGCACATCCCAAAATGTACCATCAATCTATCTATCACAATTGACCTATGGCTAAGCCACGCCCCCTTCACTCACTCGGACAGTCGGTCAAACATTCGGGGACAGGCGCTATGGCAGCTGTCACAGCAGGAGACATTTCACAGAAGGCAATTGGTGATTTTTGGAGACAGAAAGATTATATATCATCTGAAGTCACCTAAAGGGCCTTAACTATGCATTGGAGGGCTATATTAATAATTTTATTGTTAAGAAGGTCAATGAAAAGCTTCAGCTCCAAGGAAAAATTTACAGGTCACAGTGTAAACGTGATAAACCGCAAATCGTTGCTATCACTATTTGGTGTTACAGTATTTACATGAATCATTCAGCACAACACTGTTAACATTTGTTCTCTTGGTTATTTACAGATACATTAATGAAGCTAAGTGGCATGATGTAGGCTACAGCGCAGCTAGAAGCTAACGGTTAACGTTTTCTAATATTAGTATAACGTTAGCCTAACATTACGTTAGAGATTTTGAAGATAACGTTCAAATACGTAGTTGACTTAACTTGGAACAGAAACTTCAGAAAACTTCTAAAACTTCAGAAAATATATTTAGCACTCTCTTACTTAAAGGGAAATAATATGCATTTCTTGTTTCAGTATTATTTGTTCTTCAGACGTTCCTCTTTAAACACAAGTATCAGCTATTTGAACATGCAGTCACATTGGGATGTAAATACGAGGAGCCCAAAAGAAAAGTTTAAGAATTAGAATCTAGAAGGATATTGAGATCTTTTTAAAACTTTTAGAGTTACATGTATGTAAACTTTGAAAAAACAATATTTATGAGTATTGAGAAAAATCAAGATATTCTAGGTATATTCTATACAATTGTGTAAAAGTCCCCCTGTAGTCAATCATTGACACATTAAAGGGTCTGTCATCATTTACTCACCTCACGTTGTTGCAACCCTGTATGAGTTTCTTTGTTCTGCTGAACACAAAGGAAGATATTTTGAAGAACGATTGGGACCAAACAGTTGTTTGGCACCATTGATTTCCATAGTAAAAAAAACTAAAACAAAAAACTATGGAAGTCAATGGTGCCAAAAAAGTTCTTCAAAATATCTTCCTTTGTGCTCAGCAGAAGAAACAAACTCATACAGGGTTGCAACAACATGAGGGTGAGTAAATGATGACAGAATTTTCATTTTTGGGTGGAAGTATCCCTTTAAAACTCATCCTTGATCACCAAAATGACACATTTAAAAGTTTTTTCCTTGAAAAAAAATCTATCATGGCTTAAAATAGCTTGAATGTAACTCTACACCCTTGCCTCATTTAGTATACGCAGTTCTATGAATATACTAATTAGCCCAGCATCCACTCACATCAGCTCAGAGATCAGCTCACCCGTTGACGTGATTGGTTACAAGGTGGTTTGTGACGTCACAACACCAGCAAATTCAAACAGGGTTTTTGAGACTGTCTATGATTCAATGTAGTTTTAAGGAGAAAATACACAACAATGGTGTTGACTCATGAATTTGCACATGGTTTGTCTTAAAACACTGAAAAAAAACTCCACATAGACATATGTATAAACAACATTGAAAGCTTGATTTACACCACATGGGGACTTTAACAGAAAAAAAGCAAAATACATTTCTAGTTTCAAAATTATTTGTTGTTCAGATATTCCTCTTTAAAAGAAAAAAATAACAACTGTATGCAAAGTGACACATATTTGGTTTTCTGACCACTGTAAAATGTGTGCAATTAACCAATTTACTCATGGAGCCACAGATAGCTACCAAAATAAATGTTTATTAAGAACCAGAATCTAAAAGGAGATATATATTTTAATACATCTTGAGTTACAGGCATGCAAACTTGGGACAAAAAAACACTAGAATTTCATAGGACTTTTTCCTGATTGTTGCGTCGTAAAATGACAGCAAAGTTTGCGGCACTTCTTGTGTAGTTTTTCAGTAAAAACACATCAGTCTCAACATGCCTATTATTTATTGCAGTGTTTCCCACAGGATTTTGTAAATTATCTTTATGCATTGGGGCATCTCTCAACCATCATTGTAGGCCTATTATGTTTTGCCCCTCAAAATAAAAATTATAGAGTGCAAAATTATAAATGCATAAAACTAAGCGTTTAAATACCTGTCTTAGTAATAATCTTACTAAGACAGATGTAGTGTGACAAATTATATTTATATGCATTTTATGCAAGTAGTCTGCTGTACTGTTATAAAGATCTCATAAATATACATTATTGACCATTTAAATAACTGGACCAAATCGCTATTTTTGCTCAGTTTTGGCCTCTTGAATAAAATTTTACTGTTTGCCTACTCTATATTCTCACTATATTCAGGCCTGATGTATCAAATATATGACAAAACATTATATATATATATTTGTCTAAAAGTAAAAAAAAAAAAACTATCTATTTGTATATACACCATTAGTTGGTTATTTAGTCAATAGTTTTAAATATGAATATTTTTCTTATACAAACGCATTGCTTCACCTCAGGCCTTTATTAACCCCCAGAGCAGTTTCGAGCACTTTTATCATGGATGGACTTCCAAAAAAATATATACCCACTGACCCCTATTATAAAGCTTGGAAGAGCCACGACATTTTTAATATAACTACGACTGTATTCGCCTGAAATAATAATGTCATATACACCTAGGATGGCTTCAGGGTGAGTAAATCATAGGCTCATTTTCATTTTTGGTGAACTATGCCCTTTAGTACTCTGGAAACAACTATATTATAGCTGCTGCATAAGCAGCTATAATAATTTACATTTTCATTCAGCAAGTCCTACACTGTTCCATCTTGCTCCTTGTTCTCTTACCTGGCATCCCAGCTTGGATAGAGAAAGACCTGCCCAACTGAATGGGTGACATCATCTTGATGGTGAGCTTTGCAAGATATATTGCTTCATATTCCTTGATGAAAACAGAAAGAACATCCATTTATTATGCAGGTATGTGTGTATGTATATAAAACAGCTATAGCACTTAATGTTGAATGAATTGTTAATGCTGAGATTACTTTAAAATCATACCTGTAGCTGATGAACAAAGCCAACATTGGGATTAATACAAGACAGTTCTCTCCTGTACATGACTAAAGGCATCCCTGTAAAGATATAATATGTGACACAATTAGGGATGCACCAGATATATTCTCCTTTTTAATGTTAACGGCTCAATAAGAAAATTTAGACAATATATTAAAGCCGATAAATAATGAATTATTTCCTTCAGATGCATGCTGTTCACCGTTCAGATGCACACTGAATTGCTTGAAATATGACTGAATCACTTCAAAAATGAAAATACAGTTAATTGCAACATGTGCAGGGCAAGTCTGTCATATAGGCTACATAAAATTATCACTGAGAGCATCATTATAATTCTGTGCTTGGGATATGGATTTAATGGTGAGACTTGTAATCAGAAAAAGTAATAATATTTGAATTTAGATTTATATATCAGTCATCGGCTTTCAAATATGAAGACGTATCGGCATTAGTGAAAATTTTCATCAGTGCTTCCACAATAGGCTTCAAGTCAAACATGTATTATAATGTATTCATATTTTTGGAAATGTGTGAACTATTTTTCAAATAAATTCTATTACCTGTATTTTACACCAAATGTCTCCATAAGGTAGGCAATAACTAAGGCAGCGCTGAAAAAACAACAACATATAATAATGTAGATAAAATATTACATGTATTAAAGCTGCAGTCCAGAGTTTTCCCTCTTTGTCGCCATCTCTGTTCTAAAATCTGCAATTGCAGTCATTCGCTGAATTATCAATTTTACGAAGTACCGGTAGTAGTTCAACACCCTCTAACACGGCACAAGCGTGGAATGAACACAATGTTTGAGGAGAGTGTGAGGCTGTCCATCACCGCTCCGATGTGGATATTGGCATTCAGAAATACAGATTATTCTTTTTGGAAGTATGACCAACATAATTTTTACCGGAAAATGTCATCTGAACTAGTAAGAAACATCCACTTTTGTTCTGGTTCTGACATTGCAGTAAATCATGCTGATTAAATATAAAAATAGTTTCTAAGTTATCATATCACGCAAAACTGTGCAAATTATACTTTGCTCTCAAATTGTTCATATTAATGTCAGCATTGCGTGAGTACATGTAATGTTCTTTCAATATGTATATTGGTTGCAATCTCTTTTTTCTGTAGCCACTCTAAAGTTCGAACGAAGTCTTTTGCATTTTACAGCGGGTGAATCTGTTGTCACTGGTGATTGTCGTTTGAACCTTTCTGTATCCGCCATCAAATTGATAAGTTTAATTATATCAATGCTGTGAGAAAAGACTATAAATCTCCACCTCCAACATCCTCACACGCAATATGGCCTACTAGCCGAGACTCCTCCTTTATGTGTAGAGATGTGACGTAATGACGCAAAGACATGCTCAAATCTCCCGCAAAAATCCTACAGTGCCACTGGAGTTAAAAACATTATTACAAGTTTACCGCTTTGAATCGAGCAATGGCAAGCAGAGAGTTTTAAACACTGGCTGGTTATGTATTTTCTCAAATATGTATTTTGGATCATTTTTAACCCCCAAAAAAGTTACAGACTGCAGCTTTAAGTAAAATCAAACCACATCCCCAAGTGTGATCATTTTAACAAATTATTTTAAAAATGTGAAAAGAGTCAAAATATGTATATTTTTTGTATAAACATAAATAATTAAAAAACATCATGCACCTTCTCTGATATCCCTGCATTTCCATGAACAAGTACCTTTCCTGCAACACAAAAATGTCCAAGATGGATGAGAAAATCTGAGTATTGGATGTATATTTAGTATAAAGTCAATGCTGCCATTATCTACACAAGATTAATATGGAAAAACATTCATTACCCCCCGTCTCTAAACATCCATCAATAAATTCTTTAGTCTACAGAGAGAAAATCAGGTAATCATAATTAGACAAAAGAATCACACACACTAAAAAAAGCATTTATAACAAAATATATAAAGAAAGATCAGCTTACCATTGGGAAATATCGAATTATATTTTTCCACATGGTTATCTGCTATATCTAAAACAAGGTACCTATAAACAAAGAATTAAAGTAAACCAGCTGTGAGAAATAGTGGACCTTTATATTGAGTACAACTCAGATATGTGCATAAAACAAAGGACTACCAGAAATAAAAAATACCTAAATTTATGGGGAAAGTTTGGCTTTATAAAGTTGGCCTCAATGTCTTGTCTGACACATATGACGTGAGTAATGCCCTGCTTCTCCAGCATTGAGAGCTGAAAGAGAGGATGAGATCATACAGGAAACCGGGCACAGATTATTCTCATCATGATGAATGAGAACCGAATCATCTCTACAGTACCTTACTCTTCATAGCAGCTGAATAGGGCCCAAGAAACAAGCCTGGGAGAATTTCCTAAATCATGACATCAGATTTAGTTTTAGTAAAAGGAGAAAACGTGATCATGCGACATGAAACATACTGTGACTGAGCCGAATATAAAATGCAAAAGTACTCTACAAAAGCTATAACAATACATAAAGATATACAATCATGTGCAAATTCTATTTTCATGATCACCTGCATCTCTCTTCTCATTGGATACGCCCAATCCTGCAGAAATGGGATTGCAAAATCAGATTATCAGTTTTTACAGCGCAATACAGGAATACAACTTATCTAATAATTGGTTTGACAGACATTTTTAAACAATGTTTACACTTTCTCACTGTAATCGGTTTCTGTCAGGTTTATTGCTCAAGTGGACATAAATAAAGCATGAAAGCAAGAAGGCACTTGAACTACCGGTATACATACAATAGGGATCACACTTGTAATGCATTGGCCAAGTCTTTGTGTTTGCAAAGAATAGGGGTAATGTTTGTTGTTGACTATGACTATACACAATATTAATCTCGTAATGGAGGTAAGTGACAAATAATTTGATTGGTAGTGTCTCTGCATAGTAAATAAAGGGTAATACATTTCATTTATCTGATTATTCACTTATTATTTAACGTATCATAATGAATACTACCCAAGTCGTCATTTGTAATGAGATATGCTGCAGTATAGATGACTTAGATTTCTGAGTTGTTGTCATTCTTGTACCGTTACACAGCCACAAGATGTTTACTTACATGCTAACCGCAAAGAGTTAGTTAAATAGCTATATTATCCATTAAAATGTCAGCACAGACCTCTGTATTTATTCTGTGTATTGACACATACTAGTCAGAGGGGCAATGCTTTAAAACAGGCAAATTAAAAAGTGACTGTGATCCACCAGTTGTTAGCACTGAGCTAACGTTCATAACATACCAGCTGCTCTTCTTTGGCGGCGGGCAGGGACGGGAACTGGAGTTTATTCCCTTCGTCCATACTGCGGGTGTTATTCCACCTTTCAACACGTGCACGTCGCCTTTGATGGATTTAATATAAAGATGAACTAAGTGCAAATAAAGTAGAGTTTTTGGAGGAAGCTCCGCGCTCACGCACGCCATGCTGCTTCCACCTATGGTGGTCACGTGACACGCCAGCACCATACACCGGAAAGGGGCGGTGTCCTAAATCTGTTGACATAAAAAATATCATTTATTTTTTACATCTGTGTCCTCATAAACAAACGGCTTAAAAAACATATTTCATGGTGTTTTTTAAATTAAAAAATGCCAACGTTTTCTGTGATTGTTAGGGGTGGGTATGGAGTTGATTATACAGTGTTTGTCCCATAGAAATAACTGTAAAAAATAGGTTTGTACATTAGAAAAAACATTACACATATGGAGAGTCACCATAGACTGACATGGATACTGTATGTGTTCAGCTTGTGTTGTGTAAACTGACCTGAATGGGTTAAATTTCTAATGAAGTTCAAATTAATAAAAGTCATTAGTCATGAAAAACCTTCCTTCATTTGTAAATTTGTTGAAATTTTCCACCCATATCTTAATTATAATTGATTTTCTATTTTTTTTTTGTCATTTCAGTAAAAAATAAACAAAACAAACAAGTAAATTTTAACCACTGCTGTTTATATTGCTTGTAATTGGAATGAAGTAAACATTTGTTGAATATTTTACCCATAAATGTTATAATTGTGTCTGAATTAAAACCCCCAAAATGCACCAGACCCACAAACACAGGCTAAATAACAAAAATATGAACACCACACAAGGGTCAAGGTTGTTGAAGCGGACCAGCCACCAATCTGGCTTATGTGCACACACCCTGTAATGTTTGTAAACAGGAAACCTGTGTATCAGTACACATGCTTTTGGAAATGTTTAAATATGCAAATGCAAAATCCCCTGAAAATGCACTAATTTGCATAAATTTTTACAATAAAAATCTGAACATTGAATAAAGCCAGGTTTAAAAATCTTTTTTTCTTTTTCTTCTTTTTTTAAGACATATTAGTCAAAGGTGAGAGGGTCTTAAAAAGTGTATTTTGGATATTTTCCTTCCACTAGTCTGAAAAGGAATAATTTCAAATGTATATATGGATGGAAAAACAGTGTTTTGCCAGTGTTCGGTCTTAAGTTAAAATTACAAGTAGGCCAAGGTGAGAGGCCTATTGTTTTTAGGAAGTATAAATCTAGTTGTTTTTTAAAGTGTTTATATAATGTCTTTTTATTGTTCATTCACTTTACACATTATGCATAAAATAATCATTGGTTATCTTGCTGTTTGCATAATTTAACCAATATAACAATTTGATCAGTTGCCAAATTTCAAGTACTGGTATTTCTTTAAGCGAGTACAGATCTAACTGTTTTAGATATTGATATCATTCAACATACCCATACGCATTAAACAATAAGAATATATATTATTATTATAATACAATATTTACAAAAAGAAGGTTAAAAAAGTGAGGTCCAGCTCACAGGTCTTTGTGTAAACTTGGATTGGTGATGGCACAGTGGATAAGACACATGCCTTTAGTGTGACAAACCTGGGTTCAATCCACTGTGAGAACACTAATGTGTCCCTGAGCAAGACACTTAACCCCTAGTTGCTCTAGAGGCGTGCGACCTCTGACATATATAGCAATTTGTAATTCGCTTTTGGATAAAAGCGTCAGCTAAATGAATAAATGTAAATGTAAACTTGAGGTGTGTACATCAAAAGCACATTGGCAGTCTTATCTTATTCTTCAGTGGAGTCGATGTGTCTGTTCGCACACTCTCTGGGCTCTCAGCTCAGATACATCAAGTAATTCAGTCTCCTTTTGCTGAGCACAGGAGACAGTCCAGTTTCCAGAACTTCATCTTCATTCCGACACCAGTGCAGTACCTCCTCTTCTGGAGAAAATCAGCAAGAGGTACATGTAAGGAGATCTGATTCAGATGTATTTAAGTAAATGAATCAGATTCATAACATTTATTCCTTTTTATATGATGAAATTAAGCTAATATTGATATTTATCTCTGATATAAAATCATACTCTGTCTTCCTGGTAGGCTTGGTTCACATGACCTTCAGCCCCATTCTGGTTTGCTCTTTTATCCTCTTCATAATCTCTCAGTTTACTCAGGGTTTCCTCAAGGTACTGGAAATTTGGCCTCCAAGTCTGGTTCTTTACTCCAACAGCTCATCATCAGATATTACCTGCAAAAAGCAGTAATAAAATGGAAATGTAATCTTTGCTTTTACCATATTCATTCAAAGCACATAATATCTTAGTCTTCAGCATTCAAACTCGATCAATAACATGTATTTGTAGAAATCATCTACTAATAACACTTACAATCTCCTGTGGACATCCTGCTGGTAAAGGCAGTCGTTCCACCTGTACAGATAAAGCTCAAGACTTCCATGGTTGGTGTACGTGGCAGATGGTAGCATCCCTGAAAGTCATAACTCTCCCATAAGAGCACACTAAATGCCCTGGAAAAAGCAAATGATAAAAACATGTTTATTGAAATATGCATGTTACTAGATAAGGCAAACATTAATACTCAAGATACTGACCAGACATCAGAATATTTATTGAAAATGCCATTGGTTAAACTCTCTGGTGACATTCAGCGAACAGGAAGCAGACTTCTTCACCTTCTTCCTGTAGTAGTCGTTCTTATACACATCACGGGCCAATTCTGAAGTCTCCAATTTTAACGACCCTTCCTGGGTCTGTGTAGCTTCTTACTGACACTAAACAGTTCCTTGCAGCAATATCCCTGTACATGAACCATTAAATATAGTTTCATTTAAAAACATTTTCTTTTTATGCATTTAACAGACTCTTTCATACGAAGTGACTCGCATTGCATTCAAAGTGTACATTGTACCTCACCGGCCACTTTATTAGGTACACCTGTCCAACTGCTCGTTAACACTTAATTTCTAAGCAGCCAATCACATGGCGGCAACTCAGTGCATTTAGGCATGTAGACATGGTCAAGACAATCTCCTGCAGTTCAAACCGAGCATCAGTATGGGGAAGAAAGGTGATTTGAGTGACTTTGAACGTGGCATGATTGTTGGTGCCAGAAGGGCTGGTCTGAGTATTTCAGAAACTGCTAATCTACTGGGATTTTCACGCACAACCATCTCTGAGGGTTTACAGAGAATGGTCCAAAAAAAAAAACATCCAGTGAGCGGCAGTTCTGTGGGCGGAAATGCCTTGTTGATGCCAGAGGTCAGAGGAGAATGGCCAGACAGGTTCAAGCTGATAGAAGGGCAACAGTGACTCAAATAACCACCCGTTACAACCAAGGTGGGCAGAAGAGCATCTCTGAACGCACAGTACGTTCGAACTTTGAGGCAGATGGGCTACAGCAGCAGAAGACCACACCGGGTGCCACTCCTTTCAGCTAATAACAGGAAACTGAGGCTACAATTTGCACAAGCTCATCGAAATTGGACAATAGAAGATTGGAAAAACGTTGCCTGGTCTGATGAGTTTCGATTTCTGCTGCGACATTCGGATGGTAGGGTCAGAATTTGGCGTCTACAACATGAAAGCATGGATCCATCCTGCCTTGTATCAACCGTTCAGGCTGGTGGTAGTGGTGTCATGGTGTGGGGAATATTTTCTTGGCACTCTTTGGGCCCCTTGGTACCAATTGAGCATCGTTGCAACGCCACAGCCTACCTGAGTATTGTTGCTGACCATGTCCATCCCTTTATGACCACAATGTACCCAACTTCTGATGGCTACTTTCAGCAGGATAATGCACCATGTCATAAGCTGGAATCATCTCAGACTGGTTTCTTGAACATGACAATGAGTTCGCTGTACTCAAATGGCTCTCCACAGTCACCAGATCTCAATCCAATAGAGCATCTTTGGGATGTGGTGGAACGGGAGATTCGCATCATGGATGTGCAGCCGACAAATCTGCGGCAACTGTGTGATGCCATCATGTCAATATGGACCAAACTCCCTGAGGAATGCTTCCAGCACCTTGTTGAACCCATGCCACGAAGAATTGAGGCAGTTCTGAAGGCAAAAGGGTGTCCAACCCGTTACTAGCATGGGGTACCTGATAAAGTGGCCGGTGAGTATGTGTTCATGCATTTGACCATTTGACCCATGACCTTGGCATTGTGAGCACCATGTGCTACAGGAATGCATTAGCATTTAGCACATCTTTACCTATGAACAAAGTGCTTCCTTTCTGAATGAAGCACATCCAGTGGCAGCATCCAAACTGATGTCCAGAAGACTGGTGAGGTTTAGTAGCTCTTTGTGGGTCTATGAGACATAAGAACATGTTAGTGCTGTCAGTAAATAAGCATCTCATTCAGTATTATTGAAAACAAAGCCTAACATTGGTAGGACGAGCTCCTCTCAGGTAAGTTTGAAGGTCTCCCCCTTCCATCAGCTCCAGGATGAGGTAATGAGGCTCGTTTAACAGACACACTCCGAGCAAGCGCAGGATGTTGGGATGATTGAACTGGCTGGAGAGCCACAAACACAAACACATGCATGATAAATGTGCTCCAAATAATTGGACAAACAAAATACCGCTCAAAAGGTTTTAGGTCAATATTGAGTAGAACAACTCTTTTCAACATTGAAATAATATGATTTTTTTCCTTTAGCTGCAGATTCAGCATATTAGAAGGATTTCTGAAGGATCATGTGACACTGAAGATTAGAGTAATGATGCTGAAAATCAGCTTTGATGTCAAAGAAAAAATGACATTTTAAAATTTCAATTATTTTAAATTGTAATAATATTTCACAATATTATTGATTTTACTATATTTTTGCTAAAATAATTGGAGCCTTGGTGGGCATAAAGAGACTTTGAACAGTGTGAATAAATAGAGTAAAACAGAGCCCATGGATAAAACATCCATTATTTCTCTCCTCAAACTCTGAAAAGCAACAGACCCCAGCACAACCATTGCCATTTGCTCTAGGCCAGGGTGCCATGTTTTTTTTAACATTGTATCCTATTATAATCACATTTTTAGTGTGATGCTTTGAGCAAACTTCTCTTTTACCTCATCAAATGAGCTTCTTTTAAGAATTCTGTTTTCTCATAGTCGCTGGCATCTTTCCTCAGTGTCTGTGAAGAGATTGATTTGTCAGACATTATGATTGCAATCAGTAGGCTATTTGCTGAAACAGCCTACCTGTATGCATTTATATGGCATTGATTCAAAGCATTCTTTAGAAATATTGGCCCATATTGATAGGATAGCATTCTTGCAGTTGATGGAAGATTTGTGGGATGCACATCCAGGGCATGAAGCTCCCGTTCCACCACATCCCAAAGATGCTCTATTGGGTTGAGATCTGGTGACTGTGGAGGCCATTTTAGAACAGTGAACTCATTGTCATGTTCAAGAAACCAATTTGAAATGATTCAAGCTTTGTGACATGGTGCATTATCCTGCTGGAAGTAGCCATCAGAGGATGGGTACATGGTGACCATAAAGGGATGGACATGGTCAGAAACAATGCTCAGGTAGGCCGTGGCTGCATACCTCGGTTGTAACGAGTGGTTATTTCAGTCAAAGTTGCTCTTCTATCAGCTTAAAGCTGCAATACCTAAGATTGGCATGTTGCTAGAGGGCGCTACATTCAAAACAACAACAACAACGGCTTTGCTTGACGATGACGTGGAGGAACGCGGAATGATGGGAACTGTTGTTTTCAACTCCCACCGTGGATAAATCAGTCAGACGGTAATCGAAAATTAGTTGTCATGGATGAGGTAAACGTTCGATTTCTATAAATGTTGCGTTTAATGACATGCTTGTTTTCCATTAAACTGAAATAGCCGCAAGAAAAGTCAGGTTTAAAAGTAAATTAGTTATCACAGATGTTACTGTACGAGTCACTGGAGCGAAGCTATGGTGGAGAGGGTTTGAAGTCAAATCGTTGCTAATGGATCCTGACTTCGCCCTATGCTGCAATATGCATTTAGTTTTGCATTCATTTTACAGAAATCAGCTGCTTGAATTACAATTGCTGATGTTATTAGATTTTTCAGGAGATATTCTCAATTCATTCAGTAAACGGATGTTCTGAGGTAAAATTTTCAGACTGCAGACTCAGCAACGATTGTATTTAATTGTACAGTACAATCATAACATAGAACAGACATTATCTTCCTTTTCATGTCATTAAACATAACAATATTGCTGGCCATACACTGATGAGAAAGTGCCGCGTCCGGTGTGCGATACTGGACTTTGTTCCTAGACGTGGCGCGGCTCTTCTCGTCCGGTGTGCGATACTGGACTTTGTCCTAGACGTGGCGCGGCTCTTCTCGTCCGGATGTGCGATACTGGACTTTGTCCTAGACGTGGCGCGGCTCTTCTCGTCCGGTGTGCGATACTGGACTTTGTCCTAGACGTGGCGCGGCTCTTCTCGTCCGGTGTGCGATACTGGACTTTGTCCTGACGTGGCGCGGCTCTTCTCGTCCGGTGTGCGACCCCCTTACAGCCAACAGTTCACATTCCGAGAATAATTGAAAAGAATAATGCACCAGAATGTACACCATTCCATTACAAATGCGCGAAACAAGCTGACGTTTGTTGCTTGATGGACGCAACGCACAACTACAACTTCCGCATTTATCCAGGACTACACGTAGTACGAGCGGAAACTGAGGTAACGCGGATATGACGC
This sequence comes from Hybognathus amarus, assembly GCA_030378365.1. Lineage (NCBI taxonomy): Eukaryota > Metazoa > Chordata > Actinopteri > Cypriniformes > Leuciscidae > Hybognathus > Hybognathus amarus. Next base: position 91,517 of record JAQIUQ010004707.1, read on the forward strand.
GATTGACTGGCGACTCCCAGCTCACCCCTGCTCACACGCCCCGTTTCCTTGGTTAAAATCTCAATTTTCTCGCGATTTAAACATTGCTTGAAACATTTGGAATATTGTAAGTTATCATCTTAACTAAATATATAACACTGGCCTTGTGATTTTGGGATATTTTAATGCAAAAATCTTAGGTATTCCACCTTTAAATCAGTCGGCCCATTCTCCTCAGACCTCTAGCATCAACAAGGTATTTTTACCCACAGGACTGCCGCATACTTAGAAGATTTCCCTTTTTACATCATTCTTTGTAAACCCTAGAAACAGTTGTGCGTGAAAATCCCAGTAACTGAGCAGATTGTGAAATACTCGCACCACAACCATGCCACGCTCAAAATTGCTTAAATCACCTTTCTTTCCCATTCTGACATTCAGTTTGGAGTTCAGGAGATTGTCTTGACCAGGACCTCACCCCTAAATGCATTGAAGCAACTGCCATGTGATTGGTTGATTAGATAATTGCATTAATGAACAGGTGTTAATAATCATTTAGGTGAGTGTGCATATATATATATGTGTGTGTGTGTTATTTAAAGTAGAAAATTTAAACGGTTTAAACCAAATGTACCTTGACAGCCACTCTGCTCTCAGGCACAACTCCAGTGATTTGGTTGCCAACTGTAACACCTTCATAAACTTCTCCAAAAGCACCACTACCCAACAACCTCTGGAGCTTCAGACATTCTCTAGGAAACACAGGAAGTGCCTCAATCTCTTCCTGGGCAGGTATGGCACTGGGGAAAGTTGTTTAAATATTAACACACTTTTGTGGTTTGTAGATGCACCAAATCATTATAAAATGATACGTTTGATGCTTATGTGTACCTGATGGCAAAGCAGGCGTTCCCAGAGACCAACTAAACCTCGAATATACTCCAACTCCACATCTGGATGGATGTGCACACCGGTTTGTATAACTGTCCCATGATCCTTTTTCTCATGGCGCCTGTGCCAAACTATAGCAAAACAGAAGTAAATGTTGTTCTTTCATTTTCTATCATTCATTTTGATATACCTGCCCAATCAGTCCAACGCCATTTTCCAATAAGTGGGTGAAGGTTTATTGCGTGTCTTTTAGGTTGGAATCCCAATTGGTTATTGGTCATATAGTTTAGCAACACATTGATTGATATTCTATTTAAGTTTTATCCTTGTTCACCCGGGTACCAAAGTCACACAGGGTCACACCGGCCGTTAATTTTATGTGGGCCCACGATCACAAACTCACCAGACTGATCAATAACCAGAGGTTATGGCTAAAGCAATTTAACAATGCCGCCCACGCTTGCTATTGTTAAAGGTACCCGTGTAGCCCCCATACAGTCGCCTATAAATTTGAGCCCAAACAATAACCAGAGGTTATGGGCTAGTACATTAAATAATGTACATTATTTCTCCAACGCTTGCTATAATTCAATAGCATTTTTATCTAGCCTAACAACTTAGTTAAATTCAAGCAGTTAGTCAGGAATATAAAATCTCACCAGATGTCCCCCATACTCCATCTAACCTGAGATCTAGTATGTACTTAACCCTGGACGCAGCTTTGCGGAAACAAGGGTTACATTTACTAAAGTTAATCATTTCAGAGTAAATCTGAATAAATCCAATTGTAACAATTTATTTTAAAAAAGGGAAAGATGCAAACTAGGGCTGTCAAACTATTAATCGTGATTAATTGCATTGCAAAATAAAAGCTTATGTTTACTTATTTGTTAATTTATGTGGGTGTACTGTGTATAATTATTTTATATATATATATATATATATATATATTTAAGAAAAAAATAGTATTTAAATAAATCTATATACAGTATATAAATGGAAATATTTCTTAAATATATACAAGCATGTGTATGTATTTATATATATAAAATAATTATACACAGTTTACCCACATATATTATGTAAACACATACTTTTATTTTGGATGCGACAATCGTGACTTAATCATTTGACAGCCCTAAACATTAGAAAAATTCATAATGCTGAATGTCTGAAGACATCCAGCATTATGGGCTAAACTGAACTATAAAATCGCAGAGCCTCTTGTGGCATTTCTTTAGAACTGAGACTTCTTTCACATGGAAACATTTGCTAACAATCATAAAATGCATTCAGAGTTTACAGCTTTTGAGGGCAGGATGCAATATGAAAGACCCACCCTCCTCTGTAAGCAAGATAAACTCTAAAAACATTTTTTGGTTTACTTCTGTGGAGACGAGGACCATTGTACCAGTCACACTGAGAAATTTCAACTGGCATGTATTGGTGTATAATGATTATCCACATTAAACCATATAGATTTTTGGGTGAATTTTGGTGAACTCAGCTTGAGAGAGAGAACGAATGGGGGAAGAGGGAAAGAGATGGGGATTAGGGTGATACTTGAGGTGTTTGACTTGCATGCTAGTTTTTTAAGAGGGAAGTTATATGTGAATTTCCTGTTTTCTCAGTGTAGCCCTCTCTTCCAGTTTCATCAAGTTCTTCCAGTCTTACAGGAATTAAACAGTCTTTTATAAAAGGGAATTGTGTCATACTTACCTGACTGCTGCGACGATGAGAACAATACAGTGTAAAACCAGCAGCGACTGATACGATTCGAAATAATCAACGTCACGTCAGTGTCTAATGAAGTACCTGCGATGACAACCACAGTGCATTTAAAGTGGCCTTTTTGTATTAGATAGCACAATAAATTACACAAAAATCATGGAAAGCAAATGTAAGGTATTGCAGTATATTCTTACTCATCTGCTTTATATACATCTATATCTATCCATCCATCCATCCATCTCATCCATCCATCCATCCATTCCATCCATCCATCCATCTATCTATCTATCTGTCTATCTATCCATCTATCTATCTGTCCATCCATCCATCCATCCATCCATCCATCCATCCATCCATCTATCTGTCTCATCTATCCATCTATCTATCTGTCATCATCCATCCATCCATCCATCCATCCATCCATCCATCCATCCATCTCATCTATCCATCTATCTATCTATCTATCTATCTATCTATCTATCTTCATCTCATTGATCTATCCATCATCTATCTATCTATCTATCTATCTATTCATTTATTCTATCTATCTATCTATCTATCTATCTCATCCATCTATCCATCTATCCACCTGTCTATCTATCCATCTATCTATCTGTCCATCCATCCATCCATCCATCCATCCATCCATCCATCCTCATCCATTCATATCTATCTGCTCTATCTGTCTATCCGTCCATCCGTCCGATCTGCCATCCATCCATCCATCCATCCATCCATCCATCCATCTATCTATCTGTCCATCTATCCATCTATCTATCCATCTATCTATCCGTCTATCTATCCGTCTATCGGTCTATCCATCCACCTATCCACCTATCCATCCATCCATCCATCCATCCATCCTTCCATCCATCCATCTATATATATTCAATGATACAGCATTCTTACCCTGGAGTAATGAAAGTTGTTTGTGTTGATTCCCCTCTACCCCAATATGAAAAGGGGGTTATGGTGATGTTAAATTTGGCTCCTGGTTTGAATCGTGTGACATTTATGTACTGCTTCGGAAAACGTATTAACAGGGTGACAATATCTGGTGGGGTATTTCTGCAGAAATGTGTTGGAAATACATCATCAATACATTTTAACCCCCACAAATGGTCAATAAAACATTGTTTTCTTTTCAAGTAGGGTGGATTTACAATATCTAGTTTACAATAATAAACAAAATTTGGTGTCGTACATTTTGTAAGCTGTTCCACATTTTTCCACAGTCCCTTAGACACTACACAATAAATCACCGTCCCATAGTCAACACTGCTGGGTTCCCAGTGTATCTGAAAAAATGAGTCATTCCCTTCGAGAACAATTTTGGAAACTGCAGGTGGAATTACTAAAGGAGGAGATACAAATCCATCTGGGATGCAAATACAAAGACACAAAATGATTATGATTATAACATACAGCAATGTGACTTATACAGGATGTTAACAGTGCTGACCTGGAAGAGGTTTTAGCATTTGCTGTACAACAGAAAAAGCTGTCAGTGTTTTGCTGGAAGACATAAGGACACTGTTGTTTTGGTTCAACTCCTGAATCCTGAGCTGTTTCTTCTCATCCAACCACACAGTCGTCTCGCTATCAGGAGCTCACTTGATGATGGGAGATTTGAATGTGGTCCATCTTGCAAATTCCACCACTTTAGACTGCATCCTTTAAAGTTACAGCACATTTTTCCAAATAAGAAACATTATTGTGAGCCAAATTGGTCATTAAACAATGCATTCATTATTGAGATATAGCTGTTCAACATTTGTACATGTACCAACCTGAGAGGACTGATGTTGACTCTGTACAGATTCAACAAGGAGCCGTCTTGTACCAACCAATACAGATTACCTTCGATCACATTCAAAGTGATACCAGCGACCTATAATTTAGAGATTTTCTTCTGTGAAATAAAACTTTTCGCTAAGAGGACTCAGAGACTACAGGGTGTGTATGTGACATTACCGTTCACAAGTTTGGGGTCAGTATGATTTGTTCAGGGCTTCGTATTCCTCCCATAGAAAGTCATTATAAGAACGCTAAATATAGCTTATTACCCTTATTATGTCGAAATAAAGAGATAGTAATGTTCGAAATAACGACTTAGTATGACGTTAAAACAAGATATTATGTCATTTTAATGAGATAGTATGTCGTTATAACGAGATATTATGTAGTTTCAACGACTTAAGTCGTTTTAACGAGATATGTCGTTATAACAGATATTATGTAGAAATAACGACTTAATTATGTTCGTTATAACAAGATATTATGTAGTTTCAACGACTTATTAAGTCAAAATAACAAGATAATATGTCGTTATAACGAGATATTATGTTGAAATAACGACTTAAGTTCGAAATAACGACTTAATTATGTCGTTATAACAAGATATTATGTTGTTTAACGACTTATTAAGTGAAATAACAAGATATATGTCGTTATAACGAGATATTATGTTGTTTTAACAAGATATGTCGTTATAACGAGATATTATGTCCTTATAACGACTTATTAAGTCGAAATAATAAGATAAGTTTTCTATTTTTACTCACCTTGCGGTTGGGGCTTCCGTAGATTTGTATTAAAAGATAAAGAAATTATTACTTTTTATTCAGAACGTATACATTAAATTGATCAAAACAGACAGTAAAGACTAAATACAAAAGATATATATATATATATATATATATACAGATATGGAAAAAATTAAGAGACCACTGCAAAATCAGCAGTTGCTCTGGATTTATTATTTATAATAAATTCAGAGCAACTGCTGATTTGGCAGTGGTCTCTTAATTTTTTTATAAAGCTATATTTCTTTTGAACTTTTCGGTAACACTTTTTTTTACAGTGTTATGTTACATGTTACTAAAGTAATAACAGTAAATTATGTATAATTACATACAACCAACCCAAAACCAAACCCTAATCCTAACCCTAGTAAGTACATAAGTTAATTAATATTACACAGTATAAATACCATGTAACACAGACACCTTAAAATAAAGTGTAACCAAAATTTCTATTTATCAAAGAATCCAGAAGAGACTGTTTCATGGTTTCCACAGAAATATTAAGCAGCACAACTGTTTTAAACATTGATAACAATAAGAAATGTTTCTTAAGCAGCAAATCAGCATATTATATTGATTTCTGAAGGATCATGTGACACTGAAGACCAGAGTGATGATCCTGAAAAATGTAATTTTGCCATCACAGGAATAAATAACTTTTTTAAATAGATACCAGTTATTTTTAAATTGTAATAATATTTCACAATATTATTAGTTTACTATTATATAGTTTCACCATATCCCGGTAAGAGTAACAGTCTTTTGATAAAAACAATGCATGTAGACCCTAAACTTTTGAATGGTAGTGTATTAGCAGTGAATATTAGGTCCTCACCTCCTTCCCTGAGAACACACTCAGTTTATCCAGGAGTTTGTACTCTTCTCCATCCAGTCTACAGCCCTCTACTGATGTTTCAGTGGTCCAGTAGATGGCAGCATTCAATGAATCAATCACCAAACTGAGAATCTTCTGCTCTGCTTGATGAAATATCTCAACCCCATGACCAGATGTAGGAGACCCTCGGCATATCTGATAAGAGATGCAAGATGACTCACAATTAGTTCATATAAAATCAATACAGGCTTATAGTCTTCAATATTTCACATATTCAAACATGAGTTCATTTAAAAACATACCTGATTTGAGTTGCAGCTCCAGTATAGATACTGTCCCAGCCAATCAAAGGCCAGCGCTTCAGCATTCATGGGTGATGGCATTGTAAACATGCTCAGAGACTGATTTACCAGTTCAATCCAGTTAATGTGGCCCGAACTGTTGGTCCAGTAGATTGTGGAGTTATACCAATCCATGTCTGTCTCATCACGAAAAAAGAACATATTGACCTTGTTTGTATTGAGAGTTGCATTGTGAAATATGGGATGCATAATGATTTCCTATTTTTTTTACTAAAATATTAAAAAAGCAAGTGGAATGCATATTACATAAATACTCTACTGTTGAAAAGCTTAGTAGATTTTTATTTTATTTTTTTAAAGAAATTAATACTTTTATTTCTGCAAAGGTGCTTTAAATTGACCAAAAGTGACTGTAAAGACATTTATAATGTATAAACTATTTACATTATTACATTTTAAGTGTATTAAATAGAAAACATACAAATTAAAATAGTGATAATATTTCACAATGTTACTGTATTTTTTTTAAATAAAAAAAATGCATGAGGATTAAAATGTACAGACCCCAAACTTTTGAACGGCAGTGCATCACAAGCACACTTATCAATAAGAACACTTCACAAAATATTTGTTAGGTTTCAAAATATGAAACATTAAATATATTGTTAAAAAACAGTGTTTTTGTTTTAAGAAACATAAAACAACACAATAAAACACTACAAACATCCCTTTCCATTTTTAATTTCCTTTAAATAGTCAGGCCCTATGGAGTCCCTAAAGAGAAATATGGTGATGGAAAAAATATGAGATGGGAGGAAAACAATTTCAATGTTTTTGCAATCTCTCAGTAAAGTTGAGTTGCGTTCACCCGTTCGCTCGCAAAGAACTGAAAAGTTTTGCAATCAATAGCAAAGTTTCTCTGAGGAACACAAAACATTTGCGAGAGAACGCCAAAGCATTAAAAGATAAGTTCTTCCTATCTTATATTTTTTGTCCCTTCAGGGGCTCCATAGCCCCTCATCTTACCCACATCAAATAAATACAAACTTCTTGTGATTGTTTCATGGGCTTTATGCACAGCTGCAGTACTTCCTGAACTTCAGCCAGCTCCTTGTTTCCTGTCTGCCATTATTGGCCAAATTGATTAATTCAGGTGTGTCTGATTATTGTTGCCGTGACTACTGAGGTCAGGCACACCTGAATTAATCAATTTGGCCAATAATGGCAGACGGAAACTTTAAAATTTTAAAAGTAGCTCAGACAGTTTTTTTTTTTGTTAGAGTTACTCTACTAGTTATCTGATAAGGTAACTTGCATTACTGAATGTGTAAATGCATTTAAAATGTGTTTAATGTGTAAACACTATTTATGGAACGTTTATGGTCAACATAATGAACTACACACCTGTGGTTATTCTGCTAGGACACGTGTGTGGGACCAACAGGTTAAAAAAACAACAACTGGAAAAGTGCCTCAGAAAGTAAAGTTAAATCTGAGAGGTGCTCTACCATCATTTATTTACAGGTGTTATATAATTTGATATTTTGTATCAAATGCAGTGAAAAATTTAAGGGTTAGTTCACCCAAAAATGAAAATTAAGTCATCAATTACTCACCAGCATGCTGTACCAACCCTGTAAGACTTTCGTGCATCTTCGGGACACAAATGAAGATATTTTTGATTAAATTTGAGAGCTAGATCACTGCCTCAGGATGCCTGAGGGATTGAACACTTAACGGCCCAGAAAGTCAATGAAGAAAATGTTAAAATATTCCATGTGACAACAGTGGCTCAAGTATAAGTTTATCAAGCGACGAGAATACTTTTGTGCGAAAGACGAGAGCTTGAGATTTCCACGACGCATGTGCGAGAACTGAACTGAAGTTGTTGAAGAAGATCGCAATTCTCGCGGCATGCGTCGTGGAAATCTCTTGAACTCTTGTCTCAGGCCCACAAAGAAGAAAAGGAATAGTTGAATAAAGTCGTTATTTTTTTTGTTTTTCGCACAAAAAGTATTCTCGTCGCTTGATAAACTTATACTTGAGGCACTGTTGTCACATGGAATATTTAAACATTTTCTTCATTGACTTTCTGGGCCGTCAAGTTTCAGTACCTTAGGGTGCCTATGTAGCAGTGATCCAGCTCTCAGATTTAATCAAAATTATCTTTATTTGTGTTCCGAAGATGAACGAAGGTCTTACAGGGTTGGTACAGCATGCAGGTGAGTAATTCACGACTTAATTTTCATTTTGGGTGAACTAACCCTTTAACATTTTTAACTGTGTTGTTCAAAAGAGTCCAAATACCTGTTGGGTCCACTGTTATGGTCTATATATGATTTTCTTGGTTTCTTACCTATCACATCTCCAATATAAGATGCTATTGGTTCCATTAATTCAATGCTCTCCAAATCTTGCTTCCATATTTCATCATCACATGCAGCAGCAATATATGGGAGCTCATCGGCTGAAAAAAGATTACTTTTATATAGCGGCCATATTAAAACCATTAAAGTAAATGATAAAGTGCATCAATATAATCACCAGGCTGAAGAGTTGTTCCTTCATATGAGACTGATCTGGAGCATCCAGAAGGAGAACAAGCCCTGACTGTGAAGCTGTACTGCTGTGAGCTCTCCAGGTCTGGGATGGTTACATGTGTGCCAGTTTTTACACTAAATCTCATCACGACCAAACCATTCATAGAGCAGCTTACAGCATAAGTCCAATTTTGCCAGGCAGATGGACCTGTGTGGAACAGAACTGAATTTATTTAATGGACAACAGCAATTGTATGGTTTGGCAAAATTAAATCTAAACCAATAAACTAATCTAATATATTTATATAAATAGTCACCTACTAATAAAAAATCCAATAGTGCTATTAACTTGGTATCACTCACTTGCTCCAATCATATTCTCAGGTTTATCCCAATAGACATTGGCTTCATCTGATCCAAACAGGACTTGTAGATGTCTTGGCTTTCGTGGCACAGGATATGGTTGTGCAGAAGCGCTAAAATCACAGAGATTTCCAAATCCGTCATTTTGATTATGGATGACATCACAGTCCATTGTGAATTCATTGAAGGTGGCCACTTGACTCTGGCCAACTTGTTTATAAAGTGCATATCCATTGGTGAGCATGAAGAAATCATCCTCATAAACAATGCTGTTTGCTTCAAAGTTAATGTTTTTGTACAGTGTAATGGGAAATAATCCATCCATAGATGTGGCGTTGAGAGTTTGATCACTTTTGTCATGATAAACCAGTCTCTTATTGGGGAAACTGACCACAAAGTTGAGAGACCGAATGTGTTTTTACGATGTGACTTATCTCATGTTGTTGGCCTGAGCCGGTGTCTGGGAGAGGGCAACGGTATATCCACTGCTCAGCAACAAGAACAGCCATCTGACAATACAATTTTTCAATTTTATTAAATTACTCTTTACTTAAAGGGATAGTTCACCCAAAAATGTAATTATGTCATAATTTACTCACTATCCAAACCTGTTGTTACAAACCTGTATGACTTACTTTCATCTGTTGAACACAAAATAAGATATTTCAGCGCAGTTTCATCCCAAGACGTCATATAACTGACATCTTGGGACGTCTTTTGACCATACGTCAACATCCGCCGTTTTAGGGTACCCTTTAACGTCGGTTAGATGACGTTACTGGATCCTTACCCTACCCAGACCTAAACCTACCATTAAACCTACCCCGTCACCTAACTGACGTTAAAGATAAAGCTTCAGTTGTATGAGCGTCCCAGGATCGTCATGTAACTGACGTTAAAGGTACCCTAAAACGGCGGATGTTGACGTTTGGCCAAAATACGTCCCAAGACGTCAGTTATATGACGTCTTGGGATGAGACTTGTGTTAGATATTTTGTAGAATGGGTAACCAAACAGTTGATGGGCCCCATTGACTTTCATTGTATGGAAAAAAAATACTATGTAAGTCAGTTTGGTTACTTACATTCTTCAAAATATCTTCTTTTGTGTTCAACAGAAAGAACTTCATACAGGCTTGGAACAATGTGAGGGTTAGTAAATGATGACAATTTTCATTTTTGTGTGAACTATTCCTATAAAACCAACAAAATAATAAACTAAAATCTTGTCTCTAATGGATATGATAAAAAATAATGTAATGCAAAGGGTTTATACAATGTTTTATAGCTTTATATTAAGCAGAGACATTGCTTTATATTCGAGCAAACAGTATTTGATAATGTTTATGATTCTCACCCATTATACGGATTCTCCAATGATATTTACAATGTCACTGGAAAGGTTGAGATTTAAATCCACTGGAAAGGTACAGTCTTCCAATCCACAATAGTAGACCTGCATTTGATTTTTGTGGGAAATAAAGTATGATGACATTATTTAAATAAATTTCCAATTTCAAACTAATTCATCTCTCTGTATGACATCTGTTACATTTGGAATTGCCCTTCAGTTTGTAAACACAAGTAAAATTTATATATGCTTATATTGTTGTTGTTTTTTTTGTACAAAAAAATTATATTTGATATGATATTAAATCTTTAAAGTCGTCTATATTTACATTTTAGCCCCTATTTAAAGGTAAATAAATACACACAATGTTCAAATTGTAATGCACAAAGAGAGTATATGGGGTAGGATGTCCCAGAACATTTAAATACTGTGTTTAAGGTGCTCATATTAATTATTCAGTACAAAAACATATACTATTTAATCTTTAAAGTTGTCATTTTAGTCCCTAATTAAGGTAAATGCATACACTACAACTAGAAACATAGTATATTGTTTACATTAATGTAATTACAATGGAAGTCTATATGTTCAGAATATTTAAATATTGTTTTTAATATGGTGATATTAATTATTTGGTACAAAAACAAATGATTTGAATGTATAATTTAAAGTTGTCTAAATCATCATCTATTCACTAATTAACGATAAATACACACCCTTCCACTGGAAACATAGTAAATCCTGTGATAAAGCCAGTCTACGGTCAGTGCTGTGACCTCCAGCGGGGCAGAGTGCAGAAGTTTGAGATCTAAGTGGTCTGTCAGATTTCCAGCCCCTTTCGACCAGATACGAGTCCCTTCAGAGAAGTAGACATGGTTGGAACTGTAGTGCACTGCCACCCCTGTAAAAAACAAAAAACAGTGAGAAGCCGAAAACAAGGTCCATCTACAACTAAAGGAAATTATTACTGCTTAAAGGTTGCTATTTCAAAGCTACTTTAAATTTAAATATCATCTTTGTATCAAATGTTCCTCTTAAATCATTACAATAAATAAACATGTAGGTAATTGTTGACACAGTATAGAGCTGCTACTGTATAAAAATAATGTGTGTAGTAAAACTTGTTCTTGGGAATTTTTGTAAAATGGGATAAATTTTGGTTTTACTTGGGTCTCAGTATCCTCTTACTGTCTATGAGAAACAATTGAGATATTGCAGGTTTTGAAGATGATACACTCACCTAAACGATTATTAGGAACACCTGTTCAATTTCTCATTAATGCAATTATCTAATCAACCAATCACAAGGCAGTTGCTTCAATGCATTTAGGGGTGTGGTCCTGGTCAAGACAATCTCCTGAACTCCAAACTGAATGTCAGAATGGGAAAGAAAGGTGATTTAAGCAATTTTGGAGCATGGCATGGTTGTTGGTGCCAGACGGGCCGGTCTGAGTATTTGCTCAGTTACTGGGTTTTTCATGCACAACCATTTATAGCATTTACAAAGAATGATGTGAAGTATGTGGCAGTCCTGTGGGCGAAAATGCCTTGTTGATGCTCAGAGGTCAGAGGAGAATGGGCCGACTGATTCAAGCTGATAGAAGAGCAACTTTGACTGAAATAACCACTCGTTACAACAGAAGTATGCAGCAAAGTATTTGTGAAGCCACAACATGCACAACCTTGAGGTGGATGGACCAACCGGGTTCCACTCATCTCCACTACAAATAGGAAAAAGAGGCTACAATTTGCAAGAGCTCACCAAAATCGGACAGTTGAAGACTATAAAAATGTTGCCTGGTCTGATGAGTCTCGATTTCTGTTGAGACATTCAGATGGTAGAGTCAGAATTTGACGTAAACAGAATGAGAACATGGATCCATCATGCCTTGTTACCACTGTGCAGGCTGGTGGTGGTGGTGTAATGGGGATATTTTCTTGGCACACTTTAGGCCCCTTGGTGCCAATTGGGCATCTTCTAAATGCCACAGCCTACCTGAGCATTGTTTCTGACCATGTCCATCCCTTTATGGCCACCATTTACCCATCCTCTGATGGCTTTCCAGCAGGATAATGCACCATGTCACAAAGCTTGAATCATTTCAAATTGGTTTCTTGATCATGACAATGAGTTCACTGTACTAAAATGGCCCCACAGTCACCAGATCTCAACCCAATAGAGCATCTTTGGGATGTGGTGGAACAGGAGCTTTGTGCCCTGGATGTGCATCCCACAAATCTCCATCAACTGCAAGATGCTATCCTATCAATATGGGCCAATATTTCTAAAGAATGCTTTCAGCAACTTGTTGAATCAATGCTACGTAGAATTAAGGCAGTTCTAAAGGTGAAAGGGGGTCAAAGACAGTATTAGCATGGTGTTCCTAATAATCCTTTAGGTGAGTGTATATTGAGATATTGATACTCTCATTTGTGATTTTTTTTTCCTATGGACACTGCTGTATGGTGGAGATGTTAAAATTGTAATGATGTGCAGAGGAATGGACCTGTGATGTTGCTCTGGATTAGACCATCTGAGAGACACAGTGCTGGAGTGAAGAAATCTGCATCCTCTTCTCTCATCCTTAAAGAGTTCCATCTGGACGCAAAGACCCAGCGACCTCCATTCTGCTCTGAAAAGCATCACAGATGAAGCCATAAGATTGTTTATTTCAAGTCATTGCAAACATGATGCATTGAGAAACATTAGCAGAAGAGTTGATGTATTTCGACTGCATGAAGCTTTCAGTGATTTCACCAAGTAGTTCTTGCATTAACATACTCAGATATCAATGTGTCACAATAAAGTGCACAAAGACGAAGTTTCAGAGCTCAATTACATCAAAATAAAACACTCAAATACTTGAGCAAACAAGTGATTATGATGGTGATTGATGAGTGCACAGCTGAATTTAAATTAGTGTCTGTGAAAACAAATGAAGGACGATGAGGAAACACAGATAGTCCAAAAAAACATGATTATGTCAGAAAGAAGTTTCTTATAATCACCAAGGCTGCATTTATTTGATCAATTATACAGTTAAAATTAACAATGTAAAATGTAAAATATTTTAAAATACAGTTTTTTTTATTTTAAAATATTTAAAAATATTATTTATTCCTTGGCTGGATTTTCAGCATCATTACTCCAGTCTTCAGTGTCACATGATCCTTCAGAAATCATGTATAGGTTATAATATACAGTAATAGAATAACATAACATTATAATGCTATTGATTTGCTGCTCAAGAAACATTTATTATTATCAATGTTGAAAACAGTTGTGTTGTTTTATAATCCATTATTGATTAAAAAGTTCAAAAGACGTATTTGAAACAGAAGTCTTTAGTAACATTACGCTGTAAATGGTCTCTACTGATCAAAATATATTGATTAAAAGTATTCATTTTCTTTAAAAAACATACTGCCCCCAAACTTTTAAACGGTAATGTATATTTACAGTGAAATCATAGTTTATTATAGTAATGATAAATAATAAATTGCAGATATAAAAATATCACTAAATATTTTAGAAAAGAAAATGTTTATTATTAATTTACAATTTTGGCAAAAGGAATGTTGCTCCAGGACCCTTAAAAATATTTCATTCAAGAAAGCATCCTACTTGGCAAAATTCAGGGTCATCTTTGCAGGAAAGTTTCACTGTGAGCTTAAACTAACCAACTTGTGCTGGTGTTGTTATGCTGCCTTCAGCAACTGAACCCTGCCCCTCTTGATTTACAGCAGCTACTGAGATCCTGTAAGACACGGTAAGTACAAGCATGATTTTATATCAACAAAAAATAATAACATCAAACTGCATAGTGCAAGTAATACCAAGCCTATTGTTTGGAATCCAAAGGGTGCACAGAAATGTAAAAATGTATAAGGCCTACCTAAAGGTATAGTTCCAAAAATTCTCCACGCTCATGTTGTTCCGAACCCGTAAGACATTTGTTCATCTTCGGAATGCAAATGAAGATCTTTTTAATTAAATCTGTGAGCTTTCTGTCCCTATGTAGACAGCTATGCAACTACCACTTCCAAGCCCCAGAAAGGTAGCAAAGACTTCATTAAAGTAATCCATGTGACTCCAGTGGTTTAACCTAAATATGAAGTAACACAAGTGCTTTATTTGCGCCAAAACACACTTGGAAATTATTAGTGCGTTCAAGTCATCACAACAGTTGACGCGGAGTAGACAGTAGAGTTGAGGCACGAACTCGCATTTGGAGATTATTTTGAACCGAAGTCTTAGGGTTTGGAATGACATGTTTGGGTGAACTAACCCTTTAAATGCATTGTATATTGCATTCTGTTGCATTAAAGTTTAAAATGCATATCTATAAAAATGAGGAGACTGTGTATACACACTACCTATATGTAGTGTTGTGGATCGTCGGGTAGAATGTGTTGAAGAATACATTTCCTCCTGTTGCGACACTGATGACGTGTTCATTGGATGTGAGATTGAGGTTGAAGCCTAAGATTGGTCCTCCTGGTTTCTCAGGTGGAGACCAGCGAACCTCCACACTCTGTCCAGACACGCTCTCAATACTCTCAATGGACGGGCTGGAGGGCACTTTTGAAAGAGAAACATGTTAAACAGCTTCCAACAACTGATTTTGAAACATAATGCAAAAAGACTGTTCATTTAACCTACGTCCAAAAGGTTTTGTTTGGTACCAAGGGCTTGCTGGAGAACACACGTGTATTTCTGCTATCACCGCCCAAACCCTGAACTTATAGTAGGTAAAAGGTGCCAAGTTTTTGATGGTATATGTTGATTCTGTAATATTCTATGAGGAAAAAAACATTGCCAAAATGATTAATCTTATGCAAACAAACTGTAAAGAAATGTGACAGGTGATATTTCATGCCAAGTTTTGATCAATAAGTTATGACAACATGGGTTTACATCGCTTTAACTCATCAAAAATAAGTTAGGGTTAGGTTAGGGTTAATTTTTCAACTTTTTTTAAGTTATACAAAATTCAACAATGTTTTAAGTCAGTTTAATGTAATTTAAGATGAAATGATGTAAACATCATACAAAATCGTAAAAAACATTGTACAAAATCGTAAATTTTAATTTTAAATCGTAAAAATAGTTTTTTTTTAAAAAATAAGTTATACAAAATTTAACAATGTTTTAAGTCAGTTTAATGTAATTTAAGATGAAATGATGTAAACATCATAAAAAATCATAAAAAACATTGTACAAAATCGCAAATTTTAATTTTAAAATTGTAAATCGTAAAAATAGTTTAAAAAAAAAGTTATACAAAATTTAACAATGTTTTAAGTCAGTTTAATGTAATTTAAGACTGAAATGATGTAAACATCATAAAAAATCATAAAAAACATCGTACAAAATCGTAAATTTTAATTTTAAATTGTAAATTGTAAAAATAGTTTAAAAAAAAAGTTATACAAAATTTAACAATGTTTTAAGTCAGTTTAATGTAATTTAGGATGAAATGACGTAAACATCATACAAATTCGTAAAAAAACATCATACAAAATCGTAAATTTTCATTTTAAATCGTAAATCGTAAAAATAGTTTTTTTTTAAAATAAGTTATACAAAATTTAACAATGTTTTAAGTCAGGTTAATGTAATTTAAGATGAAATGACGTAAACATCGTAAAAATCGTAAAAACATTTGTACAAACATGACGTAAGAGTTGATTACTTAAAAAGGCAGCAACCTTTTTTATAGACTTAGTGAGCATAAAATAAATTGTACAAGCCATTTTTTACAGTTGTGATATTTATATATAAAATACAAATAAAAACATTTATATAAGGGCAGATTTGGGAGAAATTGTCATTAAAATAATATCACAATGTAAAATATTTGAATGGTCATAAAATAGCTTTTATTTTAAATGCAAAAATGTTTTTTTTTTAATTAAACATAACCTGAATATTATTTGTATCCAAATGCATTCTGCTGTATTTCCCTCAATAATAATGTATGATGTACAAATGCAACAAATAATTATTAGTCATCGATATTACAAATATAAACATAAATCATTCAGTACCTCTGCTTGTTCCCAAATCCCAGACAGACTAGGACCGGTCCACTGAAGAATATGCACCACATCAGACTGATTCAGAGACTCCCAGCTCATAGTTATATTATGAGATCCAATCCAGGTTGAATAAGGTGCTGCGAGCGGACACACAACATCTGGACAGGAAGATTGTAAACCAACAAGTAAGCAGAAACAGAAGTGAAAGAAGCAAATAATATGTAAATTGATTACAAAAACTTGGCAGTAGTCCTACTCACTTTGGCAAATGGCATCCGTACACTGTTTGAAGCCACTCCTGGCTGTCTACAATTACAATATTTCAGACATTAGCTCAAGTAGATTGAGAAAAAAACCCAATACTGGTCCAAACTACATATGAACAAATCTTAAGAATCTTACCATGGGGTGAACTGAGGCATCAAGAAGCCATTCATCACATGATGATGGTCTGAGACAAATAAGCAGAAATAGTGCTGAAACAAACTTTAAACCTGTGATTTCCTTCCTTTCGCCATAAATCTCTTCCATTTCACATGAACCAAACTTCTTGAATCAAAGCACACCCTGCATGGAGCTGCAGCTTCAAATTCACATGACTGTATATTCCCAAAACCTAAAATATCGATCAGTAACACGCAATCATGGCTGGACACTGGCCCTTTAACAGTCCCTCCAAGTTTGTGGTCACCTGGTCCGTGTGGCACAGGTGTGTCTAACAAGAAAGCAGATGGAAACAGGTGTTTCGTAAGAATACCGTCAAAGCATGTGTCATATATCATTGGCGGATGACCATGCAGACGGATTAAACAGACTGAAGGTCACTTGGCTGTAAAGTATAAAAGTTCTTATCTTTACAGTTGTTGTAGATGGATTCAAGGAAGTGTTTATTTAATGGTTAAAGTGTAATTGCTATCAGCTCAAAATGAAGGAAAAGTGTGAATTTTATCAATAACAAAGTACACTACTGTAGGTTCCTTACTCACTGTGCAGTTAAAGGTATTTAGTGCCAGATTTACCATATCTAAGATCAATGTATAGAACCACTTATACAAGTATAGATTGAGAATAGTAATGTACTGAACCAGGGTTGTACTCGAGGTTCATTAAGCTTACTGTAAAGTAATGGGTTTACTAGCCCTATTGATATCATTGTCAGATAATAATGAAAATAAGTTAGTTATAAACCAAACAACAATCACATTTATGATATTTATAAAAGTAGTTTATATGATTTTCAGTGGTATCAAACAGCATGTTTTTCATTCAAGTAATGCATGGTTTACCTGACTTTCCCTCTAGGTGGTGATGCTTCACAAAACCTTTGCTTTAGTCAGAGATACTATGTGTATTTTTTTATAAGACATATTCATCAATCTTTATATAATTTCTAGCACCCATTGGGTTTGCTAAAGCTTAAGTCAGTTTCTCAGTATAGCCTATATTTTGTAAAAACCAACACCACACATGCTGAAAATACTTTCTTTCCTGTGTCCCAACAACACATATATCTGTTATACTATACTTATAATATATACTCTTTCATCCAGAATGGAGATAAATAAGAAAATTGTCTCTTTGCACATAAAAAAAAGTTGCTGCCTTAAATGTTTACGTACAATCCACTTGTATGTTTAGGTAATTTCAACTAAACTGACTAAATAAAATGCTGAATCTTTTATAACTTATCAAAAGTTGAAAAATGCTGAACTTATTTTGAAGAGTTAAAGCAATGTAAAAATATGTTGTCATGACTTAATGATCATATAATTTGTTTTATACTTTTTAAACTTTTTCTTCCAAAGTCGCATACTTCCCTAAAGGTGAAAAAAAGTATAAGACAAAAGAAGTATGTCCAAATTCACAGTATTCGTACCCGGATGACCTGCTACTTCCTGCGAGATTCTGAAGATTACATATAGACACTTTACTATCCCATGAGGCTACGGGAGAGGATTTGTGAATGGCAATGAAGCAATGCAACTGACTCTGGTAGGTCACATGATAATGGCAGCATGGCAGATGTAGTATTTACATTATTTTTACAAACTATGGTATGCGATATCAAAGATGAAGCCTCAGATGGGTTTTCTGCATTATTTAAAGGGAAAGCGCACCCAAAAAACTTCTGCCATCATTTTCCAAACCTGACTTTCTTTTTTCAGTGGAACACAAAAGAAGATATTTTGAAGAATGCTGTAACCAAACAGTTCTGGTCATAATTGACTTCCTTTGACATCTATGGACAAAAAAAAATATCTAAAATTAAAGCTGCAAGCAGCGATGAAAAGGGCCCTCGCATCCGCGCGCCACCCTGCGGTTTTCAGGAAGAGCACGGTGGGCAGAAAGAGTATGTCAAAGGATTTGCATTTGCACACTTCCTGCTACCAGCAGGTGGCACTATTGCTATTACCAAATATGAGCATGGTCATGTGTTCAGGACAGGACTCTTATCAAACATGTGAAGTCTGGGGCAGATACGGACATTTGTATGACCAGGACTCCCTTCATGTTGATTATAGACTAGTGGTTTTGATCATTTGCCTTTTGTGGGTTAATGCATGTATACGGCATGCAAAACATGCATGAGGCAGGAGGACCCTGGTGTCTGAAAACAAGAGGACTTTCAGTGATGTGTCTAATTAAGCTGCGGTCACGTTGATAAGGTGCTGCTCTTTAAATCCACAAAGCCCCTTGCTACTGACCCTGTGACGTGACAATGAACTAGATGTACTTGTTTATGTATTTATCACATGAGAAGCTTTGAAACTTAATCAGACCATATAAATAGCAAAAATGTTTTTCCACTGTCTTTGTCCAAGTTGTCTCCTCGCCAGGCTTAAAATATCACATGGGCAGATCGAAAGAGCAGAGCATGAATATCAGAGTTAGTTATGATGTATTTGCTTGGTATTAGAACCCCAAAGATGCAATATCAGTAAATGCCATTTATGAAACAATTTGATGTAAATTACAGGTAAGATTTATGCATATAGATAGATGCTACTATAGATGAACGTAGCATGATAAGTCAATAGGAATTGACCCAATTTACCTTTTAAAGGAGTGGTTCACTTTTAGTAAAACTTTTGCTGATGATTTACCCACCGCCATGTCATCCAAGATGTCCATGTCTTTCTTTCTTCGGAAAGAAATAAAGGTTTTTGATGAAAACATTCCAGGATTTTCTCCATATAAAGGACTTCAATGGGAACCAAATGGTTCAAGGTCCAAATGGGAAAAAAAAATTTTTTAATTTATTTGCGACTGAAGAAAGAAAGACGTGGACATCTTGGATGACATGGGGGTGAGTAAATTATCAGCAAAAGCTTTTTAGAGTGAACTACTTCTTTAACCCTCATGTGGTGTTCAAAACCCTATAACACTTGTGGTGTTCCCGGTCAAAAATGACCGTCCCATAAAAAATAGCTTATAATCACTCATTATACCGTATTTTCACCCAATCTTGGATTCAATCTTTTTGTCAACTAGTTCTCTTTCAATTAGGACTGGTTTTATATTTCTGTTTGCATCTGATTAATCGTGGGCCTAGTTTGCCTAAGAGTAGGCATCTAATTTTTTGAGTAAAAAATAAATAATTTATGAGTAAATTTGGAAATATGAAATTTTTTTTTGAAAAAAAGTCTACTGTTCATCCTACTAGTCTACTCTAATGTTTCACCAGAAATTTTGTTTTGAAACTTTTGTTTTGTAAAAATATGGCACATAGTCACACTTGTGGTGTTCCCGGTCAGAAAATGACCAGTCTATAAAAAATAGCTTATAAATCACTCATTATACCATATTTTCACCCAATCTTGGATTCAATCTTTTTGTCAACTTGTTCTCTTTCAATTAGGACTGGTTTTATATTTCTGTTTGCATCTGATTAATATGTGGGCCTATAATTTCAGTCCAAAGCGATAACATTAACTAGTATTTTCAGGAAAAAGAAAATCTTCTCGGGTCAAATTGAACCCGAACACCACATGAGGGTTAATACAATCTTTTTTTTAACTGATGTCACCTATAGTGAAATTAAATTAAATATCAGTTTAACATTTTTCACGAATGCAGTTTAATTGTCCACACCAGTCAAACTTGAAGTCATATTCGATTTAATTTGATGTAAGACCTACTTTTTATAATCTAATGCAGATGGATAAAATCAAGTTCCACACATTATTTTCATAAACATTTTGAATTATGAAAGTGAAATAGGCTGTTCAATACATATAATATTTCTTAATGTTTTGAAAGACGTATGTTATGCTCACCAAGGTTGCATTTAGTTGACAAAATACAGAAAAAAACTGTATTTTTGTAGAATATTACAATTTAAAATAGCTGTTTTCTGAAATATATTTTAAAATGTAACTTATTCCTGTGATCAAAGCTGAATTTTCAGAAATCATAATACTCTGATTTACTGTTCAAGAAACATTTTTAATTATTATCAATGCTGAAAACTGATTAATATTTCGGTGGAAAACATAATAAACTTAAAAAAAAATACTGACTCTAATACTATATATACATATATATATATATACATATATATATATATATATATATACATACATACTGTATATATATATATATATATATATATATATGTGTGTGTGTGTGTGTGTGCAAGGGTGGAGGGGAGGGGGGGCAGGGGGGCGGACGGCAACAGTCATCTATCAGGTTTTACAGAGAATGGTCCAAAAAGAAAAAACATCCATAGAGCAGCAGTTCTGTGCAAGCGGAAGTGCCCTTGTGATGCCAGAGGTCAGAGGAGAATGGCCAGACTGGTTTGAGCTGATAAAAGGCAACAGTGATCAAATCACACCCAATTTAAAACCAAGGTGGGCAGAAGAGCATCTCTGAACGCACAGTGATTGAACTTTGAGGCAGACTGGCTACAGCAGCAGAAGACCACACTCCACCAGCTCCTTTCAGCTGGCAACAGGAAACTGAGGCTCAGTTCACAAGCTCATAAAAATGGACAATCAGAGGATTGGAAAAACATATCGTCTGTTAATGAGTCTAAAATTTGTGTAGACATAGGATGGTAGGGTCAGACTGGCATCTCATCCTGGAAGTTTAACAAAATCATCTCCTATCCCTGTGTGAAGCAGGGTTCAGGCTGGTGGTGGTGGTGTCATGGTGTGGGGATATGCTTTTGGCTTCTTCAGCCCCCGTCAGAATTAACATCGTCCAACGCCACAGCCTACCTGAGATCTTGTTGCTGACCACTGTCCATCTTACACTTATGAGCCACAATGTACCCAACTTCTGATGGCTACTCCAGCAGGATAATGCACATGTGCATAAAGCTAGAATAATCTCAGACTGACTTCTTGGAACATGACAATGAGTTCGCTGTACTCAAATGGCCTCCACAGTCACCAGTCTTCAATTGATTGAGCATCTTGGGATGTGAGTGGCAAACTCGGCATCATGGATGCCAGCAAATCTGGCAACTGTGATGCCATCATGTCAATATGGACCAAACTCCTGAGGAATGCTTCAGGCCCCTGTTGGATGTATCCCACGAAGAATTGACAGTTCTGAAGGCGTAAACAGATTACTCACCTGACCTGAATTTAAGAGTGGCCGGTGAGTGTCTGTGTGTGCGTTGCGGCGAGACAGGACAGACGACAGCACTGTCCAGACCGAGTATCAATGGATTAATAATCTGGATTTACTCTGAGCCATGGCCAATCCCTTAAGCATGACACTCATTCCATACTGCCGCTGCTTAAATTCATGAGGCCTGGGGAAACGTTTTTATGAGTGGCGAATGAGAAGTGTATACTATACATTTCCTATCATCACAGGGCCCTGCTTTTTGACAGGCCATCCTAATAATAATATTTTGATGTAACATAAATGTACTGGCAGCATATACTTTTACGGAAGTTGTTGTAATCAGGCACCCGTGAGGTCATTTTCTAAACACGTTCGAAAGCTATAGGTCAGTCATTCTGCAAAATCCCACACACCTGCTTTGACACGTAAGAGTGGGAGTGTTTGCAGAGCTGTGGGACTGCAGTGAAAGTGTGGTTAGGGTGATTCTCCCAGGATTAGCCCACCACAACCATGCTAAGATCGCTGTGCAAGTTTAATTTAGAGTGTGGAGGATTTGTGGGAACAAAGGAAGTTTATTCTGGGAGACCCTTGTTTGCAACATCCAACAAGCGGTAGAAGAAAATCCCTAGAATATGACTCAAGGTGCTTTCTTGACAAACATCTTACTGCAACTGATTAAAAGTAAGCAATGTAATAATGAGGAAATGCATATTTTTGAATCTCTTGGTTAGTAAAATGTAGTGTCCAGCTATGTCTCAGTTCCCATATAAGGGCAGATGTGAATGTGCATGTGTATTAAAATAGTTCAAGGCATTCTCCATTCACTCCAAATCCCTCCCGAGAGCTCTTTAATTTACAGAGCCGGGGGAAGTGTCTGTCTTCGGTTGATAGGTGTGTTAATCTGTCTGCTTGTGTCCCTGAAAACCCTGCTAATAACTCACGTATACCTCAGATATTCACTTCTTCATGTGCATCACATCTCATCTATTTCCAATTTCGGCCTGGATATAATAATTAGCATCTAGTGCCACTACAGGATGAAACAGCAGGGAAAAAAACAATGCTAAATGCAAAAAATAAAATGAAACAAACCATATTATTATGTATAGCGATTTTTAAAAGGGACGAGAACACAGTTCTCATATCTTCTGATGTTGATAACAAAGGCTGTGTGCATTATTTTAGTTGAACATCATCATACCATATCACATGAAAGAAGAAGGTAGAAGGTAGCTACAGTATACGAGGCAGCTTGCATGACATGCCCTCATTCTTAAAGTCCACGAACATAAAACCTTATATAAAGAAATGACTCAGATTAAATTCACTTGCAGCAAGAATGACTCAATGACTTGGTTAACACTTTACTCCTTTGGGGTGTGCATAAGACTGACATGACACCTTTATAATCATAACATGATACTTTTTTGTCATTAAGTGCCATTCGCTAAATTATGACATTTTTAATGCAAATATGACATTGTTTGAGATGTCTTTGTTATGACACCTTGAAATGACTTAGACAACACAACCTGTCATAAACATGACATAGCAGATTAATTATCAAACTTAAAGTAACACCAGGTAACTTTTGCTCTCTGGGTCCCCCTACAGTTATGAAACAGTATTGTCCTCTACTACTGTCGTAAACTCTGTCATCCTACATGCACGCGAATTTATTGACAACCACGATAGCCCTGAACACTGTAGAAGGACGTCACATGCAGGTGTTCTGCTTGTGTCGCGTGTGAAATATCTCCATCACAGGTACAGTGGCATATATTTCAGCATGTCAAATGAATATAATTTCATGGGTTTTATTTTTTTCTAACGACAAATGATCGTGATGCTCACGTTTACAAGCCAGCGTCATTATAGTAGCCTATAGTCTATTGGTTACCGTTTTACTGAATCTATACTTCAGTGCAATGTTTGAGTGGTAGATAATAACCATATATCGTCAATATTATAATATCAAGCTACCATAAATGAATCTGCAAATTTTACAAATTGATTTGCATTATAGCTTGAGGCAAGAAAAATAAACGAATATAAAAAGAAACACAGACATGTTAGGTATCCTAAAATATGATTTTGTACATCTTATATATTTACTTGCAAGAATGTAGCCCCTACTAAACTTGTACACGCCGTTTAGACGATAGCTAACCATCAAAAACTAGAATATCGTTTCAGCTACCAGATTGATAATTTGCTACTCTACTATCATTACTTGATTCATGAAGACAAACGGAGGATAAGATAGCTTCCGTAACATAGTCAGGCAGACAAAAAAAGAAAGAGATAGTATGCAAGCAATATACTTACCAAAAGTCCAAAAGCACGACAGCCAAGTCCGATCGCACCTCTCCTCCTCCTTCAGCTCATGCCAGCGAGAAAATGCTGGCCCAAAGTTGATCCTTGTTCTGCCTTTAACGCGATCACTTTCTCTTTTTGCTTTGCTCCGATAAAACCTTTGCTATCTTGTTTTTCTGTGCTGCTTCGGCCATGACTATAACATTTGGCTCGCACGTCCGATTTTAAGGAAGTGGGGGTGGTGGCGGAAGTGATGTATATGCCGTAAAGCAGTCGAATTTTGTAGTTCTCTTTGTTCGCCGGTTACTACCCGAAACCCGAAGTTTAAAAGTACGATTAAAAACGCTACAGACCCCGTCAGGCTATGGCAGAGGTGTCATTTAACCTATTGTAAGTCGATGTACCATCACAAGAGACTTGGAAATATATTATGAAGGTTGAAAAGTTACCTGGTGTTACTTTAAAGTCAGTTAGATGACGCTATCCTAGGGCATTATCTAACTGACGCTTTACCTTTCAGCGTCAGTTAGATGACGCGGGTAGGTTTAGGTCTGGGTAGGGTTAGGGTTAGATAGCGTCATCTAACTGACGTTAAAGGGTGCCCTAAAGCGTCGGATGTTGACTTATGGTCAAAAGCTTCGCGGGCGTACACGGTACGAATTCTGATGGTCGGAAGATCGTATGTCCAGGCACACGTTACGAGTGAGTTTATCCAAAAATCGTACGGAGGCGGTGATATACGACACGATTTTACGACCTGCTGAATTCCGAAGAAATCGCACGAAGTTCCGCGCTAAAAACTCTCTCATAACTGCATATAAAATATTGCTACAAGCCGTGATTATTTTGCTATAGGCTCGTTTTCAGCACCGGGAAACGGACGTACGGTCACCCTGTGTGTGTGTGTGTCTGTGTGAATGAGTTAAAAACCGTAACGTTAGTTATAAAATTTCAAGCTCTCTGAATGATTAATTAGCCGTTTAAACCACCTCATGTGAGTGTTTGCAATTAATTTTGCTGCGAGAAAGCTATAGCGCCGTGAACGAGGCTTGAGTGAGCTTGAGCGCGTTGGGAGTGAGGCGCGGGTGCCAGATCCCGTGTTGTCAGATCCACATAATGGAAAGGTGACAGTATCTGCACTTGTTTTTGGATTAATGTCACACTTTAGCAAGTTATTAAAGTGGTTCGTAATATATCAATCTTATTTCCAAAACACAAGCTTTGAACTTATTTCAGATTTTTATATATTTTTTTGTTTTTGCTAGTTTTTGCTTTGTTTTTCGTAGCAATATCTGGCAACATTATTTTGTCGGCATTAATAATAGGCCTAATAATAAAAAAAGCTTAGGCTGTAAACAAACTGTAATTGCTTTTAGGAAGATACAAACATAATAATCATCGTGACGTGTAAGAATCTGTAAGAAATGCATAACACTATCAAAAACAATAGCATACAGATGTTTCAGAATGAAATAGAATACTGGCCAGTAGGAACAAGGCAGATGCTCTATAGTTAACCTTTCACAAAGTCATCATAAAAACATTAATTAGAAGCAGCTTCTAGCAGTGGTGTAGTGCAGGGTATACGCAGGTATACGGAGTATACCCACTTCTTTTTCAGTCGGCATTGCGTATACCCACATCTAAATCCCCTCTGATGCGCATCATTTATTGCTATCGTGAATAAAAAAACTCTCAGTCGTCGTACAACTAATATATGCTCAAAATTTTTACTGCAATATTCTCCCATCGCGACCATAACGGTCGGTGTACTTTGCTGCCAACGGATTTTCGTTTTGAAAGGAAAAAAAAACAAAAACGAAAAACGGCCCGTTTCTTACCATTAGTAGCCTAAATAGGAAAACAAAAAACGGAAAACAACCCATTTTTCGTTCTGATATTAAAAAACGGAAAACGAAAAATAATCTCGTTATCCGATTGTCCTTGATCTGTTTATAGATGAAAATCGGAAATCAAAATACGACCCATAAATCGTAATTCTTTGCTGCGTCCGTATGGTCAAAACAAAAGCGTCAGGTAAATGACGTCTTGGGATGAGCGCGGGCTGGTTTGAGCCTGCGCAGTACTCTAGACATCAGGAAGTGAGAGCTTATAATAATTCCTAAACGCCCTAAAAGTATACTCTTTTTGGAAGAAAAAGTACATACTTTTGAGTGTGTAATAAAAGAGTAGGCAAGCTTTGGGAGGACGTAGCCTACTTCGACATCTTTATCGCCGTAACTGACCGATCCTATCGCCGTAACTGACCTGTCAATCATCTCGTCACAGTTAAAATCCTCCATAGACCTTATTCAGAGCAGCGCCATGACGGGTATGAAAGTGAGGCTGGGAGAGATAGACTTACCTTGTTTCCAATGGCATCCGCTGTAAAAAGCTGAATAAAGCTCCTAGATAACTTACAATTTTCCACAACTTACATTGTCGGGAGTTTTTTGTCAATTTACATTTCTTAGAAAGATATTTTTCCAATGTTTTATGAGCAGAGCAATCCGAAAACACATTAAATAACAGTACAGCCCATTGAAGAGATGCATGTCTATCCCTCACAGCCTCGCTTTCATACTCATTAAAAATCAAAGATGGCGCTGCCGTAAATAAGGCGTATTCAATCTAATTAAATTTCTTTCCGTTTCGGAGAGAAATGCTGTCGCACGTTCACCTGCCAGTGGTGGGTCTTTCATGCGGAGACTTTCCGAAGGTGTTTGCCATTTGAATGTAATGATGTAGGCTATTTAAAAGTTAAAGGTATAGGGCTGGGCGACATATCGCATCACATTGTTATGCGCATCTCGTCGGTAAAGCTGGTTCCTTGATTAGTAGTATGCTAAATCTCTTTAACCTGCTTTCAGATGGAGCAGCATTTACCACAAAGAGCCGCAGTTAATTGACAAGCTGAGCCATATACGCGGAAATATCGCCAGCGATAATTTCTGCGATATGGCTCAGCTTGTCAGTCTAACTACGGCTCTTTGTACACAGCAAAAACTGTTAAATTAACACTCTTGGGAGTATATGAGTCCACACTCAAATCCACAATGTGTCTGTCTGTGTAAAATGCGCGCACACACGACTTGTTTAAATAGCTATGTTGTGAATAAATAACAATGAATTGTTGTTGTACCAGCAATATTTCCAAGTTTTGTTTTTCACTGTAAAAATTTCAAATGTCATGATTTGCCAAATGCAATGACAGTAGGCCTACCGGCACCTTTCCCCCACTTCAAGCACTGTACAGTAGCTATGTACTTTTTCTTCACAAAAAGAGTAGCCTACATAGGCTATAGAGTGTAGCATAAGTAGGCGAATTGGGACGCAGCAAAGGATTACGATTTATGGGTCAAAGACAGTTGAAATTATAAGCTCAATTTAACAACACAAGCACCCTATTAAATATATTGCCATTATTATTGTATAAATATATTGTATAACGTTTCCTTGAATGTGTTCGAACTTTTCACCGCTTGTCTGTGTTTGCGTAACTTGCATAATTAAGCCAGAAGGGGGCGACAAGTGACTGTCTTTATGAGTGAGCAATTGAACCATTAATTAAATGAACAGATTAGTCCAAAAACATTGATTCATTCAGGAAAGAAAAAGTAGTATCAGATCAAATACTTCATGCTTTTAAAGCTACTGTTGTAAATTTTTTTGGCCATCAAAACAACTTCAAATGAGATCAGGAAAATCTAAATTTTAGAAATATTTAGAAAACTCTATGTACAACCCTGGTAGGCAAATTACTAGTGATTCTATATGTTCTATTGTATTCATTATATAAAGTCTTGCATTTTCAATACTAATGCAAGACTAGTAGTCTTGAATGTCACTGTTTATAACACAGAGCGTTCATCCTTTGCTATGACGCTTAAAAAATCTTGGGGACCTAAATTAAGAGTATACCCACTTCTCCACCACTACACTGCACCACTACATCACTGGCTTCTAGTAGTCCACACCATTTTCGTCTTTCTTCTGTGGATTTCCTCAGCCCTCAAGTTCAGATAGATCGACAAATCGGCTCATTCAACCGCATACACCTCACGAATGCGAGCTGACAGCTCCCGAACTTTTTCGACATGCTTAAAAATTATCGGGAGGTCGAGAGGTGCTCGGCTTGGCTCGTATCTTCCTCGCACACGATACGAGCCGCGACATGCGATCATAACCGATTTACACACGATTTCTCCCGAGTGAAAAAAAAATCATCTGCGAAAACAGCAAAAAGACGTCTTGGGATGAGAATGTGTTGTTAAAGGAGTAGGGGGTGTAAATGACATGGGGGTGAGTAAATTATCAGCAAAAGTTTTTTTCAAAAGTGAACTCCAAAACAACATTTGGAAACTTTAAAATAGCATTATAGGGGCACTCTAATATTTTTGTAGAAACCATGATGCAGGATGTCTCTAGGATGTAGAAACTATTTTTTTCAGGATTATTTAATCAATAGAGAGTTCAAAAGAGTAGAAATTATATAAAATATATAAAAACATTTAACATTATAAATATCCATTGAACAATTTGGCACACTTTTGCATGCTAAATAAAAATATTAATTTCTAAAAACGTGTGAACAGTGTATATAGTAGGCTACTATAAAATGCATTTCTGGGTCCCAATGGGTTGGAATTTTTTTAAAATAAAATTAATAGTTACTAATTAAATGTTTGTTTTAGCCCTTACAAGGAAACTTCTGTTCACTTTTGTATAAAATCTACAACCTGAAGCAAAGCATTAGTCTGAAACATGGATTTTTCATACCAACAAAGCTCTAATAAATCAGCATTTCAGCATTTTTGATTCAGACCAAAGCGGTGAACCCCTGTTAAAATAAGCCATGTAAACACACAACTTAACCTCTTCTGCCACGGCGCACCAGACGCCACCTTTGCAGAATGTCATTGCTACGTGTTAGACATGTGACGCAGGCCTCATCCCTTATCCTGTGGAAAAGCTGCACCTTCCTTGACCTGACATTTCTGTTCAGAGCCATCCATCTGCCATAACCAAGAGGTGTTGACAGCGCTGGATGATGATGATGGGTCCTCTGCATCTTCTGTCGACTGACACAATTTCTGCTCTCTGCAGCTGTGAGAAAACGGATCGAGAGCAAAAACAAGAAATACCACATGATCTCTTGTGCATCCTGAGCCCTATTCCTTTTTAAAACTGTGCAATCATTTCCTACATTCAAAGCAAGCATAAAGTAAATCCACAGAGAGTGATTGATAAATACTCTAGAGGTGTTTCGGGTTTTATAGTGCACTACGCAGTATAGGATAAAAGTCGGCCTTATCCTGTGCTTAGTTCATCCATCTGTGATGACTCATCATTGCACTGACACCTTCTCGTTTATTATTGTAGTTTTATAGTGGAGGCCGCAGTGCTACCAGGGCTTACGCTGTGGAATCACTCACTTGTGCCCCGGCATGTGATGGGCAGAAGGAGAAGTGGAGCCATGCCAAAGACAGAAAAGTCAAGTCCAGGGAAAACACAACCAGCTCACATTCCTGTACGCATCCCTTGGCTGTTAGATAAGAGCAGTGTGCTTTTCAAATATTTATCCTATGCTTGATTTGGGTTCTCCAAAGCATGTAATGCTCTTTAACACAAAGGGGTCTCTGAGTCTGCACGGCCCTATTGTTGTTGTTATCTCAGCATCAATAAGATATCATATTATTTTCGTATCCCCTACAGCAATTTTCAATATATTACTGTTGACATTGGTATGAGCCCCAAAAG
Source organism: Hybognathus amarus (assembly GCA_030378365.1). Taxonomy (NCBI): domain Eukaryota; kingdom Metazoa; phylum Chordata; class Actinopteri; order Cypriniformes; family Leuciscidae; genus Hybognathus; species Hybognathus amarus. Next base: position 121,788 of record JAQIUQ010004707.1, read on the forward strand.
TTTAGCATAAAATCACTCAAGCAAACAGCACCAGAGTCATATGAACAAACATCATCATTTGCATATGAGGAACTGTATTTATATTTGCATGTTTCATTTACACTTTTGTTGTGACATTTATAATATTTACATTGTTTCTTTGGGTGGTAAGATTCTTAAGACTGGTTGTTAAAGATATATATATATATATATATATATATATATATATATATATATATATATATATATATATATATATATATATATGTTTCAAAATTATTTTTTAGGATGTTATAATGTTATATCATTATGATCACACTGTATAAAAAGTTACTGATTATCTAAATGATTGATTAATTACTTTTTTATTTTAATATCAAGAAATTGTCTCAATTCACTACTTGATAAATAAGTAAACAAATAAATATATTACTAAATGGATTAACATTCCCCTATTATGGTATTTTAAAGCTTCCTAATTTTGTTTCAGAGGTCTCCTACAATTGATTTACAAGCATTAAAAGTCAAAATACACTTTAATATTCTCATAATATTAAAGGAGCTGTATGCTCCTTTCATGTTCCTTTCAAATACTTATATCACTGACAACAATAGTCCGGCCAGGATATTGTCATTTAAAGCCCTTGACTGATGTTGATGTTGTGTTTTGTTCTGATACGTCACCCTCCACCGAATCTACTAATAACGAACTCAGTAGTGTTGCGGCATTCGGGTTGCCAGCACTTCTCTAGTTACCACAGCTGCAGATACAAACGTGTCGGAATTGGATAAAAAAAATTCTAATGTTGCGAAACAAAAAAAAATTATATGAGTCCGAACTACTTCATGACAAAGTCCAGAAATAAATAATTAACAGGAAAAAAACTCACTGTGAAGGTGAGCTTTCAGCTTCTTGTAGCCGGCTACGTTCCTGCGTGAACCTGCACCATATCTGGCAACCTTGAGTCAAGGGGAAAGGGGGGAATACACCCTAATTTGAAAGTGATTGCAGTACCAGTTTTGGCCACAATCTTGCATATAGCTCCTTTCATTTCACATCACCTCATTTATCGTTCTAAATAACCATTCGTTTAAAGATTCTGTTTCTCTAAGCCCCTCCTTTCTGAGAGCTACTCTTATTGGTCAGATGGCCCAGTCTGTTGTGATTGGTCTACCACTTACAGCTATTCACAAGTTCACACTTACATACAATAGCCGCGTTTCCACTGCCGGGCCAGGGCTGAGCCATGCTAGTGCATGCCAGTCACTTCCAGGGCTTCCACTGTCACTTCCGGGGCTTGATCAGGCTTACTCGGGGCCAACGGCCAGGATTTCTGGCCTGTCGAATACCTTGGGCCAGAGCAGGCCAGCTCGGGCTAGAGGCGTGCTCAGTGTAAAAGGCGGAGTTTATCGGTGTTATGGAATGTTATGATCTAAAGCAAGATGCAGATTTCACTTTTTTATATTGCGCAAAATAATCACTGCTCGAAATGGAGAATCGCCTGTACTGAGTCTGTCAAAGATACCAAAGCTCTTCTGAGCATTTGAATACATCGATGCTGAACTGTGTAAGCTAAGCATTCAGCGAACAATGCTTCAAGTTCAGAAAAAATTTAAAAAGTTGCGAGCGCAGTATTGTAAAGGCGATTAAAACACACAATGGACAAAGCAGACCTCAGAAAAGGAACTTGCCATGGGTGTGCTGGGTCACTGTCCCTCTGTTAGTGGCGACTCGCGAGACAATCGGGACACTATCGCAGCCACGGCCAGTGAGTTTATATACATGCTATCTTCCTTACTTAAAAAACAAAACAAAAACATAATACCAGATGAAAGGGGTTAGGGGCGGGGTTTAGGGCAGCGCTGCGGGGCTACTGGCCCGGCAGCGGAAGCGTGAGCCCGATGCTTGAGGCCCGAGGCCACTGGTTTGGCTCGGCTCGCTGTTAGCCCCCATGTGAATGGTTAGGACTAGAAGTGTGGAGAAGGGATGGTGGAAGGATGCTGCTAAACTGTCATTAGCCGATTTCCGACCGGAGGGACTTTTGCAGTTCCTAGAACCTAATGTTCCTATAACCCTTTTTTTCTCGATGTTCTGACCGGACTGAATTGGGATTTTTGAGTTCCTCGAGACCGTAGTTCCTATAACTCTTTCAGTACCTAGTCTGAGAGCAAGGACTTTTTTTATGTTGATTGGTTCAACTTATAAGTCATGCCCACTGTCAACATGGAACTTGTAGCGCTCTCTGCCATACGCTGTGTTTTTGCAAAACATTACAGCCAGGATTAAGACAAACATAACGCATTCAACCAGCTAATTGCTAATGCTAGCTAAACTTACCTGTCATTTTGTTTGCCTCCTGCGCTTTGCTCTTTTATCTTCTTCCATCATAATACTTAATATCATATTACGCTGGAGCCTTCATCTTCTGTGTTTCTCTGTACAGAACTCAAGCATATCTTTAAACGCCACCGTTCGTTCTCCGTTATTAAGGTCCCGGCAAGGCAGAACAGGAACATTGCAATAGCCATGCTGGTTTGTTGTTGTATGTGGCCGCGCTACGCTATAAAGACCATCGCCGTGCTTGCGTTACCCCTCCTACCAGTTCCTATGACCACTTGGCCAGTGCGAACGCAAGCAGCAAAACCGAGTTTGGGGGAGAGTAGTTCTTAGAACTGTTTAGAAGTGGACAGTTCCTATAACTAAGTTCCTGTAACTACTTGGTCGGAAAGCGGCTATTGAGGTGAGACTGCGGAATCTATATATACACCTCTTATCGTTGATTGCTGAGGGCTCTTCACTCATGTTAATTATCTGAACGTGCTCCACCCGAACTTTGTTAATAAAACATCATATGTCGTAAACGAAAAACACCCGTTACCATATCTGAATTTCAGCTCCGGAGGCTTCCTCAGTCCTTCATACACAGTCATTGAAGTGATACGAATGATGGCGTCGGTTTTTTCAATTCCAGCACGAGTCTTCATCCTTTTGAAGTGCCTGCAAATGGATTCACAGCATTGAAAACAGCCGTCTTCTAAACATGTCGACAATCTGAAACCAAACTCTTCCAGTCTTATCAGCAAATACAGTGTTTGAGGGTCAAAGTAGAAGTTGTTCATGTGCAGCTAATGGCTGGCATTATGTACATTTGTTACTGTACTATGTAGGTTTGTAACAGGAAGTGAGGCTAGAATTAAGGCCAATTTATACTTCTGCGTCAAGGGGTACGCCGTAGTGTACGACTTTGGCTACGCACGTAGGCGACGCCGTTGTAAGCATTTATACTTCTGCGTTCAGGTCTTGGTTGCTCTGCAGTACTGCTCCGAAACGCTAGTTGGCAGCGGAGGGTTTTAATGTTTCACTGTGTTTAGATTCCTCGCGGCTAGGTTACTACAAGCATATAGCGACTGAAAGAGAGTGGATCATGTTGGAGTTGGAGCTTATTGAGGTGGAAAAACAGTTCATTTTAGTGAAATTCCTAAAACTGAAAGGCAGAAATGAGAGAAGACGTCGGAGGAGAGATGGTACGTGTGGAAATGCATGAGAAGGTACGTGCGGAAATGCGAAGAGGAAATGCAATGATACCAAGCCGACCAATCACCGATCTTGCGGTCCGCGTCGTCGCGACGTGTTTTGAGGAGGTGCACGTCAGGCTACGGCGAAGGGTACACGGTATGGACGCGTCTGTGCGTATGCTACGCCGTACCTACTGCGCGCACCCTACGCAGAAGTATATATTGGCCTTTAATGACGACATGTTTCAGCTGTTCAAAATCAATTCTTTTCTTTAGAAGACAATAACTGTATTTATCGTGCACTTGACATTCACGAATCACAACTGCAGGAAAGGTAATATCAGCATAGTAGAGATGAATGTAATATGGCTAAAATAATTTATAATATTTTTGTTCTTATAGACAGTGATACACCTTTAGATAATTATCTTTGTAATGCATATCTACATATGTATAATTTGTATTTGTTTCACAGCAAAATCTAACAGTCCTGCTCTATCACTCTCTATTTACTATAAACTAGAGTTTGGAAGGATAATTGCAGCATTGACTTCCTTCATCAGTCGTGTGTCATCACAACAAACACTGGATGGAGGAGTCGCTACAAACAGGCCCGTCCTGTGATCTTGAGATGGGGATGTGTTCCCTTTGCATCTACCGCCCTTCCGTTTGTTTTCCCCACCCCTTTCAGTTCCTCCTATAAACTTTGTAGCGTGTCCCGAGAGCCTGTGTTTCAACATCCAACATTTTCCTGCTGGTTCACACTCTTCTTTATATTTGAAAAGGACTGCTTCTTTCTTTGGCTGCCAGTTAACGGGTAAGAAAAACACTTTTAATCAAGTACATCTTCCCTTGAACTATTCACTATCACAGCTAAAATAATACTTAGAAATTAGGTGTAATATTAAAATATTAAGATTCTGAAGACTTTGCTAGTCATTGCATTTGGTTAATATCAGAAAATAGTGGAAGATATGCAAAATATCAACATTGAAGGACATAGAGGATGATCCGTATAGCAAGAACACCAAAAACATTTGCATCCTGGACTTAAAATTTGTTTGCATGTAAATCAGTAAACAGAAAACAGTCGGTCAAAGTCAAACAATAATTTGATGTAGAAGAACTGTAATATACGCCCTTAAAAATAAAGGATCTTTAAGGATAGAAGAACCATTTTTGGTCCTCCAAAGAACCTTTCAGTGAACAGTTTTTACTTAAAGTGAATTTTAATAATCGAAATAACCTTTTTCCGCTATAAAGAACCTTTTGTGAAATGGAAAGGTACCGAAAGGTTCTTCATGAGACCATCCAAGCCAATAAAGAACCTTTGTTTTGTGTAGGTTCATGGGAATAAAATGTCCGTTGATGATATTCTATTTATTTTTACTGCACCACCAGTAGACTTGAAATTGAATAAAAGGCAAATCTAGTTGCTTTTTATTCAACTTCAAATACAGTGAGACCACAGATGCTAGTGTTTACTTTACAGCTATAAGCGGTTATAATAGTCTCTGGATCACAGGACTGGAATGCAAGCCCTCCCTGATAAACACTGACTTTTGGTGTCTTTAATGAGATCAAGTTAAGTCTTGACCCACTCTGCTTTTGTTGTGATATTTCTATTTTTGTCATCTAATGTTTGTTTATCCAACGCTAAAGAGCTGCACTTGAGGGCTCAACGGTGGGTCTCTGTAATTCTAGAGAGACAGAGAAAGACACCACCTTGTTTTTTTAATTGTCAATTAACTTTTTAATAGGAATGTTGTTCCTGGAAAATGATTCAGGACTGTCTTACTTGGAATATAATAAACCCATACATCAGTACATGAGAATTAGGACCTGAAAGAATGTACTATAACACTGTAATCTAATTTAAAAGAAGTGTCAACATTTAAAGTGACGCGATTGACTGTCTGTAAACATTTGTCCACATCCAAGAGCAGTGGTTTTTGTAAATTATTGAGCACATTTATCTGGAGACAGTCGATAAGAGAATAGTTTTAGCTGTTAGACAAGTGGCTGTCACTGATCGGATACATGTCCTTCACAGCTTTTAACACGAGTGCCCTTAAGAGGGTATAAGTAGCACAGCAGTGAATGCTCTTTAACAGTCGAGTGCTGCTATAGTGTGTTCATGCTAATCAGATCACTTTGGCAAATGGCAAATATGCAAGACAAATATGAATAAAAACAATAACAATCTGATTGTAAGGTTCCCATTGTTATTGTTATTAAAGAATCCCTTATAAATATGAGGTATTTGTGATATCTACATCCATTTTTAATTTCCTTTAATATTTTTGTAGAGCAATTACATTACCCCCTCATACATGAATTATGAATTGTTATTAGGAAGAAAAATAAAAGGGAAAAATAAATGCTTTATGTTTGGAAAAAAAATACAGTATGTTTTATTTAATAACTATGTATATATATATATATATATATATATATATATATATATATATATATATATATATATATATATATATATACATGTATGCATATATATATATATACATATATATATATATATATATATATATATATATATATGAAAAGTTTGATACGAAAGCCTCTAAGTGCCATTTGAAATTTCTTCTAAACTAATCATTTTTATCAAGCTTGTATATTTAAGTTCAGTAATTTCACTTAAATGGCAATGAAGATTACCTATTAATTGTCATTTAGTGAAATTACTGAACTTAAATATACAAGCTTGATAAAAAATGGTCATTTTAGAACAAAATTTCAAATGGCATTTAGAGGCTTTTGCATCTGAACTCTTCATATATTAAACTTTTCTCTTGCCAAAAAAAATATTTTGATATTAAAGGAATAAATTATAAATTCATTAATGTTAAATAAAGTAGCAATTATATAGTACAAAGAAATAATCGAAATTTATTATAATTTAATAAAGATAAAATGAAACGATAATTTTATTTGATAAATAAATGTGATTTTCTCTTCCCAAAAATATGTTTTTTAATCTTATATAAAAAATACAGAACGATTATTTCTTTTATGCATGTTTTTACTATAAAAGTAAGCTATTGTTTCCACTGTATTTGCCCAACATTATGTATTTAAAACATCTCTCTATTGAGTGGCAGTAAATATCTCAGTGGCATTACTTTTCATCATCCATTTTGATATGTGTGTGTGTGCGTGTGTGTGTGTATGCAATTGGGATGTTTCTCATGGCTTCTTTAGGGGCCAAGCACCAAGGTGGTGGCGTTCATTTTGTTTAAACATTAACATTTATTAATTTTAGCTGACGGTTTTATCCAAACGACTTAAAATTGCTATATATGTCAGTGGTCGCACCCTTCTGGAGCAACTAGGGGTTAAGTGTCTTGCTCAGGGACACATTGGTGTCTCACAGTGGATTCGAACCCAGGTATCTCACACTAAAGGCATGTGACTTATCCACTGCGCCATCACCACCCTATTTCTGCTTCTTCCACTCGTGTTTGTTCTTATATTTTTATATTTATTTAGTGTGATAAAAGTCCTAAGGTCTTGAACCACACCAATGAACACTCAGTTAAAAAAAATCAAAAACGAATCTAGGGTCAAAATGACCCAGAGGAGAGGATGAGGGTGAAAGTCGAAAACAAAGAGGCTATAACATCACAACCTGAAAGGTTACAAAAAGCTTGTGATGTCCACTTTAGTGAACATGCATCAGAAGGTTAAATAAAGATTGAGCGTCCCACATCAGGACACAGATAACACTTACAAGTCTAATCAGCTGTTATATTGTTATTTTTAAAACTTGTATCATCCTCTTAAAATAGAATTTCTTTCTTTTCCATAAAGCACCACAAGAACGCCTCGACACCACCATCTCCATCCGTCCTTGATACTACTAGTCTGCAGTCTTTCCATCAGGATGGAGAAGGTGCAGCACATGACGCGGACTCAGCAATTTCGAGGGCGTCCAACATCGAAGTGAACCCGCAGACCAAGCGCAACCTACAAGATCTCATCATCAACTTCTCCCTCATCCTCATCTGCCTGCTGCTCATCTACATTATCGATTCTTGCTCATGTGACACCAAAAGATGACGACCGGCCAATCACAAGATGAGCTGTACAAGATCTTGGACGATTTTAAGGAAATGAAAATGTCCTACCGATGACGATGCAATGCATGTCAATTTCCTGATGATATGAGGGCACTGTTCTTTCTTTCTTTTCCATTTATGTTTGTTGCATTCTTCCTACAACAATAAGCATATATTTCACAATTACAAAATTAGGTACGTTCAGATTCATGTTTTGTATATGAATGTACACCTCCCATAAGGAAGACACAAAGAATTAACATCAAAATAGCTATAATTACAGGCTAAAGTTGTTCCCAGTGGTGGGCTACAAGAAGACAGCAATTCCTCAGTCATTTATGTAAATATCCCCATTAAAAAAAACTAAATTTTCGTAATTGTTGTGTTGAAATGCAAAATTTATAGGTCAGTCCCAGAAATCATATATTATTCACATGCAGAGGAACAGAGCATGTTGGCACCGAGGTGAATTACACTTAAACGCTCTGTCTGTTTACACTTCCTGTAAACATGATCTAGAGAGAGATAAAATGTGGTATTTTAAGGATGTTTTTAAATGTGGACAACCAATAAAGAGAACGTTTGTTTTAAATGTTCTAACTGACTGAATTTTTTAAACAAAAGTTGTGAGAAATAAGCCATGTGCAGATCCTGTTGAAGTCACTGAAAGTACAGTGGAAAACCATAAAAAGTGCCGTATAAAGTATTTAAAGTGCATTTCAAGTATTTTAAATACTTTATACTCTCCCTCCTTACAAACCTGAGACAGACCCCCCCTTCTCATGCATCAATAGTTCATCTGTTCCCATTACTTCAGAATAATAATGCAAATATTATGATTGTTGTCCTATTTGACAGCTTGTCACTATGAACAGTGCACCTAAATATGTTTAGATCTTCACAGTGAAAGGTAACGGCTTACGAAATCTCTGTGTAAACAATGAGTGACGTTCACGCACGAGAGATCACTTCCGGCGTTTGCGCAGAGCCGAAGCGCCCGCGCCCTCAGATCAGTTGGACGTGGCTGTGGTTACAAGAGGTAAAAACGATATAAATACTGTTAGTTTTCTCACACAAACCGCTCGTTTCGATGTCTTAGGCCATCAATGTGTACTTACATGTACGAGTCATTAAATCATGTTTAATTTGGACTTCTCTGTGCATGCTCTTTGAGGTGGTGACCATAGACCTGGATTGTATGACTGACAGACAAGAACGCTTTGCCCTAAAAATATCAAAATTGAAAATACTGCGGAAACAAAGACACCTACATCTTGGAGGTAAGCTAAAACATATCAAAAATTAATTTCTAAGTGAACTATCCCTTTAAGGACAAAAGCTTAGACTGCACCACAGGGTCCTATCACCATCTCAAAAAAAAAATATATTCTAAAGGCCATTATGACTATAATGTTATAATAAAATGTTAGTTGAAAATTTTGGGATGCACTAGTCTAGGCTACCTGTTTCAGCCGCTTATATGCCCATAGAAAATTAATTTCAGTTTTATTTCAGTTTTAGTTTTATACATGAAGCACAGAAAACGTTCTGCATTTTTACATTTTCCAAAAAAAAAAAAAAAAAAAAGAATTCCCCACAAGGACAAGGATTTTGAATATTGCCATCTTTGTGGGGATATTTTGACCCTATAATGTAGGGTTGCAAACACACACACACACACAAACACTCTCTATCTCACACTAACACACTCGTACCCTTCTCTCTCTCTCTCACACAAACACGCTCTCTCTCTCTACTCTACACACACACACACTCCTCTCTCTCTCTCTCATACACACGCTCTCTTCTCTCGCTCTCTCTCTCTCACACACACACACACACACACACACACTCTCTCTCTCTCGCTCACACACACGCGCGCGCACGCACGCACACTAGCGATTATCTTTGCCACATATCCCGCGATTGTCATACAGTATTGTAAAAACGGCTGTCCCCAAATCAAATATTTGACGCGATTTGACCCCTATTCTTGACTCTCGAGCAGAAAACTGTTGATTTTTCGTCACTTACCGCATCTCTAGGTTTCCTTCGGAGGAGTTTTGCCGCTTCGCACAACCAAATGTAACTACAGCCTCTCACAAGTTAGCAAGAAAACACAAAGCCAATCAGTTTAGCGATGTATGTTCAGGGGGCGGGACTCAGATGCTATTCTCCGTGTGTGTTATTGGTCATATTTTTTTAATGATGACAAGGCGGAATGACAAATGCCGAAATTCAATGGGAGTAACGAGGCTATTTTTAAAATGTACAGATTTTAAAAAGTACAGATAATTGCGTGAAAATGTAAGAAGTAGAAGTAAAAAGTAGGCTGAAAAATAATTACTCCAGTAAAGTATAGATACCCAAAATTTGTACTTCGTTACTTGACACTCTGCTAACCACAAAGCTAGCTAATGCCACTAATCGTCAGTCTGTTCTGTTGGGACAATAAAAGAAAAAGTTTCTTTTTAAAATGTATGATCATATTATTTTAGTTAAACTCATAAATAACTACAAATAATTAATGTTAGGGAAATCTGTTAATGTTTTGTTGCGCATTTCAGAAAAAAAAATATATATCGTCCGATATATCGGCATATAAATTTTAAAACCCAAAAATATTTGTATTGGTATCGGCCTTCAATATCCTTTATCGGTCGGGCTCTACAATTTACATTCTACTGCTTGTTTTGATCTGGAGATTCCTTAATCTTTCAGAAGATGTATAATAGCCACTGGTCATTCTACACTCACCGGCCACTTTATTAGGTACCCATGCTAGTAACGGGTTGGACCCCTTTTGCCTTCAGAACTGCCTCAATTCTTTGTGGCATAGATTCAACAAGGTGCTGGAAGCATTCCTCAGGGAGTTTGGTCCATATTGACATGATGGCATCACACAGTTGCCGCAGATTGTCGGCTGCACATCCATGATGCGAATCTCCCGTTCCACCACATCCCAAAGATGCTCTATTGGATTGAGATCTGGTGACTGTGGAGGCCATTTGAGTACAGCGAACTCATTGTCATGTTCAAGAAACCAGTCTGAGTTGATTCCAGCTTTATGACATGGCGCATTATCCTGCTGAAAGTAGCCATCAGAAGTTGGGTACATTGTGGTCATAAAGGGATGGACATGGTCAGCAACAATACTCAGGTAGGCTGTGGCGTTGAAATTATGCTCAATTGGTACCAAGGGGCCCAAAGAGGGCCAAGAAAATATTCCCCACACCATGACACCACTACCACCAGCCTGAACCGTTGATACAAGGCAGGATGGGATCCATGCTTTCATGTTGTAGACGCCAAATTCTGACCCTACCATCCGAATGTCGCAGCAGAAATCGAGACTCATCAGACCAGGCAACGTTTTTCCAATCTTCTATTGTCCAATTTCGATGAGCTTGTGCAAATTGTAGCCTCAGTTTCCTGTTCTTAGCTGAAAGGAGTGGCACCCGGTGTGGTCTTCTGCTGCTGTAGCCCATTTGCCTCAAAGTTTGACGTACTGTGCGTTCAGAGATGCTCTTCTGCCCACCTTGGTTGTAACGGGTGGTTATTTGAGTCACTGTTGCCCTTCTATCAGCTCGAACCAGTCTGGCCATTCTCCTCTGACCTCTGGCATCAACAAGACATTTCCGCCCACAGAACTGCCACTCACTGGATGTTTTTTTCTTTTCGGACCATTCTTCTGTAAACCCTAGAGATGGTTGTGCGTGAAAATCCCAGTAGATTAGCAGTTTCTGAAATACTCAGACCAGCCCTTCTGGCACCAACAATCATGCCACGTTCAAAGTCACTCAAATCACCTTTCTTCCCCATACTGATGCTCGGTTTGAACTGCAGGAGATTGTCTTGACCATGTCTACATGCCTAAATGCACTGAGTTGCCGCCATGTGATTGGCTGCTTAGAAATTAAGTGTTAACGAGCAGTTGGACAGGTGTACCTAATAAAGTGGCCGGTGAGTGTATATAGATCAGTGATAATAGCACCCCTTACCGTATTACAGTGAAAACAAGTGCTGTGTAATAAATTACAGAACATTATGTAAATGGCGGGAAAAGAGTTCAAAGACATGGAGTCCTGTTACCATGCTGGGAACGCATATATTTATAGATACTGTTATATTTATTTAAATACTTTTTTTTTTTTGCAATTGATGACGTGTTATTTCACAACAAGACAGTATAATACAAAATATATAAGTGTCTGTGCAATTTATTTCAAAACTGGCAAGACATTGGTATTTCAACAGTTTTAGTCCATCCAGAAAAGACTTATTTATGAATAGTATATGAAATGAATGTGCATTTCATTTTAAATCAAGTATATGCCCATATCAAAAGGGAAAATAACAAACTCACAGTGAGATATCAAGAACAGACGAATGGATTATTGAAAACTGCAGTTTCACATGCTCTTCAGTCAAGTGTCTTGAAAAATTTAAAAGGAGAAGTACTGTGAAAATAGCTCTTGTGGTTGCTGTTCTTTTGGTGCTACAGTTGAATCCTCAGTCTTACGAGGGCTGCACAAAACACAGAAAAGTCAAACACAACCAGTTACACTGAAGCAGCATTAAAGGAAAGTGAAGTTGCAAATCCTAATCAAACACTTCCACATTGAGTAGCTACTTTATTGCATGACAATACTATCTAAGAAAAGCTATACTTGTGTACAGTGGCCGCAAAAAGCATGTGGATGCTTAAGCCACACTTTGAATGGCATTGCAATAGATTAGAAGTGGGATTTGTACTAAAGAAAGATAGTGCAAGCGTACTTTTAAAATATTAAAATATATTCTGAGAATGCTTAACATTCCCATTAAGTTAACATTTCTTCTGAATGTTCCCTTAATGTTCAAAATGTCTTTTTTTTCTTCTCTGGTATAAAAATTTATTTTATAGAAAGAGAATGTTACTTTTGAATGTTGCGAATGTTGAAAAAAAAAAACAGTTAGTCAAACGTCCAACTAAAACTTTTCAGAAAAACATAATTCGATGAACAATGTATAAATTACGTTTTTGTGCTAACATTTTGAGAACATTATTAAAGACCAGATAACTTTAATGAACGAACATTCTATTAATGTTACTGAAAGAATGTTCCCTCTTAGAAGTAAAGGTTCTATATAGAACCTTAAACGGTTCTATCAGCGCTACATATTTGGAACACCTAAAAGGTTCTATACAGAACCTTTTTAAGGGTTCAATAAGAACTCTTTAGGGTTCTTTGTAACCAGGAAAAAGGTTCTATATGGAACCTTTTGGGTTCATCCATTATCATTTGTTTTGTCCTTTCCAGATTAAATATTTCATATTATTGACAAACATCAAGACCCTAAAATGTATTTATGAATGCATGAGAATGATCAAGATATGGGGGTTAGAAAATATATATTTAGATCATTTTATGTAGTTAATCAATATCACACGAAGAGTGCCATTTTAGTTTTTCTACTCCAATATTCAGCATGATTAAAATGAGATATTAAGTTACTACAATAGTTTAATGAACAATAATTTAATTACAACTACAAAATGTTGCAGAATAATGTAATATATGAATGAATAATAGCCTATAAAGAACCTTTGTGGCAAAAAAAAAAAATTCTTGTCAATATTAAACCTTTTTTAGTATAAAAGGTTCTTTGGAGTTGAGTAAAGAACCCTATGCTTCATATATAGAACCCCAATGAACCTTTTTTTTCTAAGAGTGATTCTTCATATGAGAGAACCTTGAATGTTAAACAAGGTTCTGAGAACATTACATTTTTACAATGCACCACACAAAATAAGACACAAATAGGCCATATTAAATACATTCTTTAAAACCATCTTAACTTTGGGTTAAAGGACATTGCATACACTATTTCTGAAAAATAATTATGGAAAAATCTAATTTTTTCTCATCTGTAATCACATTCAGACAGTTAAAAGTCTGGCAATACATCCAATTGATATAATGAGTCTAAATACTTTTGGTGGCCACTGTAAATGTGTATTTACATTATTCCCAAATAGTACTATTAGTATCATTACCTTTGCTTTTTTGGTGACATCAAGAATAATCCTAAAATTTGACATCTGTAACTACCACAGCACACAGTGCAGTGTCTCTTGACCAATAGGAAACTGCCCTCCTTGTGCAAGCATCAAAGAATCATACGCCATGCTGAACCGTTTCCTTATAAATAATAAATAAAATATGCCCCTCTACCAGAAACGCTCTAATATTATCTCCCGTCTCTCAGCTGTGTACAACATGTTCCTATGCCTGATTTTAACATGGACCGAAACACCAGGAATAGCTGTTTATCATTTGAATAGCTCATTTTAAAACCACAAAACAACTAAATGCATGAGATGTGAAGGGCGGAGTACAGCTAATGGGCGGAGCCATACTCGTGACTGCCATGTGATGACGTGATGACATCAACCGCATGCTCGCGTTGACATTCCAATGCCATTGTGTGATCACACACTGTTTACGTGAACTTTCAGTCCGATTTGTGATAATATTCTTGCCAAACTTGACACAATAAGGACATTGAAACGCACAATTGATCATGCACACAAAGTAGCATCAAATACAAACATTTTTAATGTGTGCCTTTCACCGGCAAGATGCATTAAAGAGTGAGATGAGCATACCCACAATTCACTCTGGACACAAATGGCCGTGTTCTCGTATTTAACCGTCTAATCAACACAAGACTGACGGTTTGTCTACCATTACTGCAGGACAGGACTGAGACTGTGTGATCCGACCAATGGCAAGACAGAGTTCTGTGGTTTAAGCATGTCTCTCGTGAGGACAATCTCACCTCCGGGTGGAGTCGGCCTGAGGCGGAGGGGTTGGAGGGGGCTGAGGTTTGTTAGACCTGAGCTCATGGTGGTGAATGGGGGAGTTGGGGACAGACTCTAGGCAAGCAGGCGGGACAGACACGCCCGCCATCCCTTCTGCCCCAACAACGCTTAGGTTCGGAGAGCTGGCGAAACTGTACGCAGGTTTTCTATACTTATGCTACATTAAAAGGACACACACAGAAAGGGATTGTGGCGAACTGTAGCTTCAAGCTAAATGATGACAAGATAATGAATAGAGCCAAGACCGATATATCGGCAGGCCGATATTATCGGCCGATATTAGGCATTTTCTAAACTATCGGTATCGGCAGTTATAATGGCCTATAAATGAATATTTCAAAAATTAAAAAAAAAAACGGACGAAACACGCTTCAACCATGTCATGCGTGTTTGGAGTTGTATAGTTTGTCCACCAGAGGGCACTCTTCACCGTCCCTGTTGGCAACACTCGTGTATAGACGCGCCACACTTTCTGCAAACTACTGATCTAGCAAGAGTCAGGCAGAGAGAACCAGTTATCCGTGAGTGAGATCATCGGTGAAGTGTGTTCATGGTGAGTTGGTCACGATACATTGCTTGAATAACAATTAAAAGAACATCTCCATCCGTTCTCTTAACTCAAATAAGCATGACAAAATTTGTGACCATCATGTCCAGTTTTGCTGCTGTTAAATAAGCCGAGAGTGAAGCGGAATTAGCTAGTAATAGTTGCGTTGCGTTGTTACAGTGTAGTTGACTGACTGTCCTTTTAACTTTTGACAATGTGACTGAAGTATTTCTTTAATAGCACGTGACAGTTATAGCAATGAGACGGATCATCTCTCCTTGGCCTGTTATATTGAAAATGTAAATTTTACAATTTGCAGTATGACGTTATCCATTGCTAAATTATGGCTCATCATAGACAAGCTAACCACAAAGCTAGCTAATGCCACTATCATCAGTGGAAGACCGCTAACGTTAACATTAATGAGCTTTGGTTCCTCTGTTCTGTTGCGACAATAAAAGAAACAAGTTTCTTTTTAAAATGCATTATCATATTATTTTAGTTAAAACTCATACATAACTAGAAATAACTAATGTTAGGGAAATCTGTTAATGTTTTGTTGCGCGTTTCAAAAAAAAAAAAAAAAAAAAATATGGGCCAATATATCGGAATATCGGATTTTAAAACCAACAAATATTTGTATCGTATTCGGCCTTCAAAATCCTTTATCGGTCGGGCTCTAGTAATGGACATCATTTTGAATGTGGACAGGAAACAGAAATGACAGATTATAGCCCTGTTACAAAACCTAGTGAGCTACCCAACTGGACGCCATTTTAAGGCATCACATGTAAGGTAAGTTAACTGATTTTGCTCAAATTTGATAACTATTAAATTAATCAGTTTGTGTTGTTTTACAGTTGTCACTAGTACCAAGGTCATGGGTTTGATTCCCAAAGAAAGGCACAAATTCCTAAAGTGTGAGTCAAAAAAAAAAAGATGATGATAGATTAGGTGAAATAAATGTTTATTATAAATAGACTTATGTTTCATTAAATACAAAAAGTATTGGCGGAAACTAGAACAAAATAGTTTGATGTAAATAAAATAATCTATATATCTGTATCATGGATTTCCACAAAATATTAAGCAGCACAAAGGTTTTCAACATTGATAATAATAATAATTGTTTCTTGAGCATCAAATCAACATTAGAATGATTTCTGAAGGATCATGTGACACTGGAGACTGGCGTAATGATGCTGAAAATTCACATGTCATCACATAAATTGCATTTTAAAATATATTAAAATAGAAAACAGTTACATTAAACTGTAATACCATTTCACAATGTTACCGTTTTACTGTATTTAGATCAAATAAATGCAGCTTTCGTCGTGAGCATAAGTAACTTTTAATCATGCAAAAGTTTGTGATAAGATTTCAAACAGATAAATATATCAAAATCTATATATCTATATATTTAATAAATAATTGACTATCCCAGATGAGTGTTGCAGTGTTAAAAACATGCTAATGTCAATTTCTAGTGGAACTGGGTGGATGCTAATGGATTTTTTTCTCAAGGTATTATATAGATCTCCAGTGCAGAACAATTTTTGTGTGATGAGTAGAATGGATCATTTTTATTCTTTTATCTCGGTTAGGATGGATGCTGCCTATGTTGAAAGCACATTGGGTTTTGGAACAGAGCTTAAGACTTGGAAAGCAGGGTAGAACTTAATGTTTGAACATGGATATAAGACACAGACAATGACAAATGCACAAACACAACTAATGCAACAGAAAGAAAAAGTTAGACCAACTAAAAGAACAGTAGAAGGCTATTAATAGTCTTTGCAGAACATCCCATTCCAGCGGTACCCGTGTAAAATACACTTCCCATATGGCAAAACCTTTGAAGTATTCTTTTATTATATTCATGGATTCCATGAACTGTTTAGATGGAGTGCTTTTAAAAGGTTTATGGTTTGTGCTTTTTTTACTATCAGATCAAATCCAGTTTATGTGGTACTTTATCAGTGTGTCTGTATCTCTCTCTAACCTTTATAAGGGGGTTTATGACCCCAACATTGGGATTGGTGTTGAACACCTTGTTGAAGCCAGGCTCTCGATTCACCAGCTCCAGTTGATAAAACTTCTTGTCATCCTGGAACAAAGGAGGCACAGTCAGACCGAAAAGGCCCTGTCCAGAAAAGTCAGTGAACTGATACTGACTTTTGACACTTAATGCTTTGGGACAAAAAACAAAAAAACAAAAAAAATAAGTATATGAAGTAGTACAGTAATACACATATCACCTCTGCGGCCCATTGCAGTGCACACTTACCACCAGCTTCTTGACCAGGGTTTCTCTCTCAGACACCATTTCTCTAAGATCAGCAATCACCTGGAGGTCCTCCGGTCGGCTTTCTCTATTCCTGAACTTCTCCTCCGTACCTTCCAACCTGCTCACCCCCCCCACACACACACACACATTAATAATTATACAGCAGCAAAAACAATGGCTCTGGCATTAAACCTAGCAAGCTGCCCTCCAAGCCAAAATGCTCAGGCACTTCTGGCACCAGTTCAATCTACTTTAACATAATATTTTAAAAGTTATGTATTTTTTTATGCCAAGCAACGTTTTAACATCAGACTCTAATCCAAACGTCCATCGTTTGTGGGCCAAAAGCGACCCTATCTGTTCCTATAAAAATGATAGGCCAATAAGTTATAACAACAAATTTATTTAAATTTTTTTACTCATCAAAATAAGTGAAGCGATTTTCAACTTTTTGTTTTTGTAAGTTATACAAGATTCAACTCATTTTTTAAAGTCAGTAATGTAATTTAAGTTGAAATGACTTAAATAGCCAAGTTGATTGTACTTAAAAATCGAATGTATTGTATGATTTGGCGGTAGCTAATGGTTCAATACTATAATAAGTATCAACAATACTTAGAACTTCATGTGTGAAGTGCTGAAGTGATCTCATGTAAAGCGGTTACATTTGAGGTAACGTCTTAGCCTTAGAAGACCTTCACTGTACTAAACAGCAAGGCAGCTCGCTTGGTTTTAGAACAGAGCTGAAGTGATTCATCTAGCTGTCTTTGCTTCTGAAATATTCATAAGGATATTACATTAAAACGATGTGTTTTGAAATTCAATTTAATTTGAAATTTCGTCTGTAACTTAGATAAAGGGACTCACAGAATCTGCAGAGCAGAGATCTTGTCTTTTAGCAGCTCCTGAGCTTTGTTAAAATCTGACAGCATGATCTGGGTTTCTCTGTTATGAGAAGCGTTCAGTTCGTCAATCTCCCTCTCAAATCGCTTAGAGAGATCCTGTTCGTGAGCCCTGTGTAGAAACAAAACCCTTTAACACATGCAAAATAGTGTATACATACATACTCTTAAAAATAATAGCATCTATGGTTTCTTAAAGAAACTTTGAACCTTTCCATAAGATCTTTATAGTTAAAGGAGTAGTTCACTTTTAAAAAACTTTTCCTGATAATTTACTCACCCCATTTCATCCAAGATGTTCATGTCTTTCTTTCTTCAGTCGAAAAGAAATTAAGGTTTTTGATGAAAACATTCCAGGATTTTTCTCCATATAATGTACTTTACTGGTAACCAAACGGTTCAAGGTCCAAAAGACAGTTTCAGTGCAAACTGTTCAAAGGGTTTTAAACGACTCCAGATGATGAATAAGGGTCTTATCAAGCGAAATGATTGCTGTTCTCAAAAATGAACGAGTCAATTCGTTCATTTTGTTCATTGAATGAATCAAATGACTAGAAAAAAGATTCGTTCATTTTGATGAATGAGTTTGAACAGGAGAGTTACGAACATGTGTCACAGAATAGAGCAAGGCGAGCGTTTGAGCTAATAAAACTTAAACTTTGTTTTTAAATGAGCAATCATTTCGCTTGATAAGACCCTTATTCATCGTCTGGAATCATTTAAAGCCCTTTCAGTTTGCACTGAAACTGTCTTTTGGACCTCGAACCGTTTGGTGACCAGTAAAGTCCATTATATGGAGAAAAATGCTGGAATGTTTTCATCAAAAACCTTAATTTCTTTTCGACTGAAGAAAGAATGACATGGACATCTTGGATGACATGGGGGTGAGTAAATTATCAGCAAAAGTTTTTTTTAGAAGTGAACTACTCCTTTCATGTTCTTTACACCAAGAAGACTTTTAAGAACTGAAAGGTTAACAAAAATGATTTTTCTAATAGAGAAAACATGGTGGACAACAAATATATTCAAGTGTATTTCACTCTCTCTTCAGATATAAAGAAAACTCCATTATTTATTAGAACAAATTCCCTCAGTTCCCCAAAGAAACTCTTCTTTTCATGTGCCATAAATTAGATCCTCATTTGAATGAAACCAAAGGAAATTTGTTTGTTTGTATCAGCCAGACACCTCGACTGACCTTGATACTTCTATACAGTCGGAACAGAAGAATGCATATCAAGCGAAGAGAGCTTTGCCTGAAGGCTTTTGGGCTCCTGCGTGGGAAACAGCTTCCCTCTCATATTAAATTAGCTTCTGTTTCAGCTAGACTGACCTTTAGGATTTTATAATTTAATAGCTCAGGAAAGCCAAAAAATATTTTGCACACGCAGGAGATGTCTGTTGCTCGCTTTTGCAAAGATTGAGGCTTTAAAAAACTGGAATAACAGTAATGTTCACCATTTGTACTCTACCCTTAACATGAAAGTATTACAATGAGCACCGCAATATCCTGTTCCTTTTTATGTTTTTGCCATTTTATTGGCAGAGATACGGAAAGTGTAACGTTAAAGCTGCGGTCGGCAACTATGGCTGATTGAGTGGACTTTGGCAACATTTTGAATGTTTACAACTCATATTTCCCTCCCCCACAATCAACGAATACCCTCCCTCAGAGTTCGTGCTCGAGTGCGTGCGCACCAGGTTTTCTGTGAACGCGACCGTCTCATCAGCATTCATCAACACCATGGATTATTTGGATGTATGCTGCCCTGGCTAATTTACCAATATATTGCAATTGCTAACGTCATTTATACTCTAAATGAGCTTACTTGGTTTGCTAGTGTTCCGCCATTGCTCTTCCTTACTGCGTAAACTTCAGGCGTGTGCATGTGACTGTAATGTACGCGGGGGTGGCGTGTGCCCGATCTGTGATTGACAGTCAGATCTCACACCCCCCTGGGCTGATTGGACACAGTTAACAGGGAGCGCTGGATTTTTGCAAAACAAATAACACGCCCCAGATGGAGATAGAACCTCAGGTTTTTTTCTAAAACCACTTTATTTATGTTGTTCTGTCAGATTATAGTGTCGATTTCACTGAATATGATCAAAAAAATGTTGCCCACGGCAGCTTTAAGTCCAAAGATGATGCAGGAAAAAGGTTTTAAAGGTTCTAATAAACAAAAAGGTATTTATTTAAACAAAACAAACACAGGTAATCCATCGATGAGAAGGCAACGTGACAGCGTGAACACAACAATACTAGACAAAGGAACTTAAATACAGTGATGATGAACCAACTACACAGCGAGACAGCAAGTGCACGTTAATGAATGTACATGGAAACAGGTCACTGAAGAGAAACAAAATAAGACACAAACTCTAGTTTTCAACTAAAAACGGAAGACTTTTTATGCGTTTTTGCCGTTCGTTTGCACGACAACGGAGGTTTGGGTGCCTGAAAATACACACTTTGGAAAACGGTTATCCAAGTACACATTTTTGAAAATGGCCTTTGTGTAAACAAAAACAAATCTCTGAAGACGATGACGCCATGCGCATTGCAGGTAAATGTTCAGTCTATGGTGTTTCATCGCCATCTAATGGCCTGGCAGCAGAATAAAGCGTTTTAGTAGTTTTCGTCATTGGCGTAATTTGCGGGTGGACGGTGGGACATGTCTACACAACTTTTTGGCAGGGTCGATATTGTCCCCACCACTTTTGAAACATCTCGCGGCACGGATGTAACTAATACAAATAATTAAAAATCTCTAGTTAACTAGCAGAGCATTCATTTCATCAGTTTGTTAAAGAGCCCCTATCATGGATTTTTGAAAATGATTGTTCATATGGTGTGGAATATAGCTCTAAGGGAATGAAAACATCCTGCAAAGATTTATATCTGAAAGTGCACCGTATATAAAGTTATTGTCTTTCAAAAGTGAGAGTCGACTCTGAGTCTATGAAATGAATTGTTTTTGAAATGAGTCATTAGCTGTTACATCGTGACGTCAGATACATATTGGCCGCGCCCAGTTACTGAGCTGACGGAAGTGTAAACTTGAAGTCTAGAACAACACATTCAAATACTTCATCATAGCATCATGTCGAGAAAGACGCTGTGTTCTGCAATGCAAAGATAGTGCAGCCACTTTGTTTTCATTTACCAGGGACGAGCATGTGAAGAATCAGTGGTTAGAATTCATATTTGAAACGAGACCACAACAGTATAGCCCGATTGTGTTCTCATTATTTTAATTACGAATCGTTCAAAAACATAAATTAATTCAAATGTGGATTCGCAAGCGGTTGTTCCTGAAGGAGGGCTCAGTAACTTACTAACCCAGTGTATATGGATCAGCTTCCTCCTATGAATCACAACCTGTAAGTATTATTAATAATTGTTGCTTTTATGAGTTTTGAACGGTTTTGTAGCGTCAGGGTGCGAGGAAGGAAGGCGCAATAAGTATGTGTGTGCGCGACGTGTGTGTGTAAGTTACACTCAGCGCAGCTTCTAGGTCTCCAATGTCAATTTTTTTTAAATATGTAAATGTTTGTCGCTGTTATTGGAGTTTTCTTAAGGAATAGAGCGTCTTGTAGTACTGCAGTGCTTTATCAATGTTTATGCATTATGCTAACAAACAATAACTGACTGGGTCATCTGACCAATCACCGCCGATACAGCGTCACAGCAAAGGAGTGGTTTGAAAAAATGAGTCGTTGTACGAATCATTTTGGAAGTCGCTGAGCAAATCAGTTAAAAATAAATGCATATTATAAGAGAAATAAAGTGTTTTTTATCCTTGCATGCATGTTAAACTGTTTTTGGGAACTCCTAAAACAAAAATAGGAACATTTCAAATGCTATGATAGGGGCTCTTTAAATAAGAGGCGATCAAGCACGCTGAAATGTGTTGCACGCGGTATTTCCGGTGAAGGTGTAAGGATGCTCGATAACTTCCGCCGATCGTAGAGTTCAATACAATACCGAGAATTTGTATTTAATTTTATACTCCATGGTTAAAGTAAAGAAACATTAGTCACAAAAACAGAAAAAACAGACACCCCTCGTTGTGTTTATGCTTCTTTTTAAAATTATATTAAATAAACAGAACTACATATAAAATTACATCTAAACGTATGAAAGTTTCGTTTCAGAAGACGGGAGGACCGTAAATTTTGAAGACTCTGCCATAATCCCGTTTTCCTCGATTTTCCACCACTTTAATCTCCCCAACCGGAAACTAATGAGCATCCTTGCGTCAAATGCGGAACTTATGCGTGCATATAGCCCATAAAAATAAGTTGGAGGTTAAGAAGAAAGTCTAATTCTTAAGTTTTGTCTTAAAATGTAACGTCCTCGAATTTCAACCAGCTTTGTATTGGTACAATGTCTCCATTTTCCTGGAATGAGAAATTAACTTTTAGTTTGACAATTCCAGGGCTTTTCGTGAAAATGCAGTCTTTTTAAGTTGTTCCCCTTCATTTGGGTTAAAAACACTGTGTTCATGGTCATCCAGTTTAAAATTTTTCAGATTTTCGCTTTTTCGATTTTCCGTAGCAGCGTTCTCTCCATATTTATGATTCTTTAAAGCCTTTAGCCGCTCCCTACAACATGCTGGATCCTTCACTGGAAACCAAAAGTCAATCACTCCCGCTAAATGTTTACTCTTTGAACTCTTGCACCCAGGAACTAAACAAGTCGACACCATTAGGAAATGTTTGCCTAGAAGTATTTCCGAATAAAGCAAGGCGGTATTTGACTCAGGTCAAGCGTATGCATAACAGACTGGTGGGAGTGGCCTTGGACGGCATTGTGCCTTGTGCATTATGGGTGTTGAAGTTTTCCTACCTATCTGGCAAAAGAGAATTCAACAGCCCTTTTCCCTCTGTTTTCTCTAGCCAGGTAGCATCGGTTTAAATAATATATATTTAAAAAAACTGTACATGCAGCTAAGTTTGATTGAAAACCCATTTTTCTCGTAACGGACAGTCCTGTAATTCTAGAAGTTAAAACAGACTCATAAAACAATAATATATCCTCAGACGATGTTAAAAAGTTGGTACCTGATATGCATATTGGCCTCACTGCGCACCCGCAGAACTTCTTTCCCTTTCAGCTCCAGCTCTTTGGTCAGGGTGCTGATGGTCTCATTGAGCGAGTGGATTTCATGGTCCAGATCAGCGATCCGGTTCCTTCTGCAGCTCACCTCCTGCTTCAGGTCAGATAAACGCTCTAGAAGGTCATGTTCCTGGAGAGACAATCCACAAGAGCAGATAGACTTTAACAGACAGCTGACTGTGTGCCTTAACAAGGCAGCAAATGCAGTTTTCATAAATCCATTGCATTTGAATGATTCTCTTAAAAAAAAAGCATTAGAGGATTTTGTGCCAGACCCAGGGGCTTTCAAAATATGCATATAGGTCACATACAAAGAGATTCAATTGTGCTGAAGTATTAGCTGAAGTGAAACGAACATGAGAGAGTGAGACTATGAGTGTGAGTATTAGAGAGACAGACAGGGAGGGAGATTATAAATCAAATATGAAAATGGGAAAGAGGTGCAAGTCACGGTAAGAGCTCTCCCATTATTCAGAACTCAGTACCTCATACTTTATTCATTGTGGTTATTCTTCAAATTTCTGTAAAGTGCAGCTTAGCTTAGAGACATTTTATAATGGCCTGACATCCATTCAAGCCTCTCTATAGTTAGAAACCGTGAGTGTCTTAAAACCAAGGGCACCAAATATGGCATCTGGTTTTCTAAAGACAAGAAGCAAATTCCTGGCCCTCATGCTGCAACATTTAGATTGGCATCTATTGAAACATTAACATTGAGATTTTCTACTTGTTTTTTTATTAGTGGTTACTATTTAAATTATATTTCAATAATATTTAAAATGTATTCACCTTTATAATGTTTCAAACCCATATGGTATTCCTTTTCTTTGTAACATAAAAGAAGATATTCTGAAAAAGATTGAGCTCCAAACAACATTAGACCCAGTGACTTTCATTGTATGGGGAATTTTTTTTTTTTTTTTAAATATGTTCCAAAGGAGAAAGTCATACAGATTTGAAACCAAAGTAAATGATGAAAGAGGTCTGAACAAACCACTAACTCTAAACTATGTTCTTTTAGTATTATTTTAGTACTATTATAATATTAATACATATTTTGAATTAGCTTTTATTTTTCAGTCTTAATTTTAAACTAATATATTTTTTTAGTACAACTTTTTCGATTTCATTGTTCTAATTTTAGTACTATTATAATATTAATAAATATTTTGAATTAGCTTTTATTTTAATTTTTTCAGTCTTAATGTTAAACTAATATATTTTAGTACAACTTTTTCGATTTCATCGTCTAATTTTAGTACTATTATAATATGAATTAACATTTTGATTTAGCTTTGATTTTTATTTTTTTCATTTTAAACTAATATATTTTTTAGTACAACTTTTTCAATTTAATCGTCTAATTTTAGTACTATTATAATATTAATAAATATTTTGAATTAGCTTTTATTTTTTCAGTCTTAATGTTAAACTAATATATTTTTTAGTACAACTTTTTCAATTTAATCATCTAATTTTAGTACTATTATAATATGAATTAACATTTTGATTTAGCTTTGATTTTTATTTTTTTCATTTTAAACTAATATATTTTTTAGTACAACTTTTTCAATTTAATCGTCTAATTTTTAGTACTATTATAATATGAATTAACATTTTGATTTAGCTTTGATTTTTATTTTTTCATTTTAAACCAATATATTTTTTAGTACACTTTTTCAATTTCATCGTCTAATTTTAAGTTTTATTATGCAATATTTATATTTTACTTTATTCACGCTTTATTTCAATTAACGAAAACAATTTCCTAGTTTTAGTAAAAAAAAAACTATACGAATAAACCAACAGACTCTTCGAGTTTTTCAAGAATTCTACGAAACCCTACAAAACATAAATGATCTCTAAAATATTCTACATCTATGGGAAAAAAAACACATACATGCATGTTCTTATCTGCAAAGCATGAAATTTCAGAGGTTCTCATGTGGTTCTCAATAAGTCAAAATATCTTTCTCATTTTGGAACTAATCAAGAGTCTACATCCATCAGGCCAAAAAAAATAGCAATTCTGCCTGTTAGGTTTGATGTATCAAGGTTTGTAACTTTCAAAAATGCTCACATGTTCTTTGCAGCGCTCAATAGTGTCGTCCAGCTCTCGCTTGGTGGCATTGTTCTCCTTCAAGTGGACTTGTCTTAGGTGTTCGATGGCAGTAGCATGGAGATGATTGAGCTCTGACCGCAGGGAAGCTATATCACACACACAAAACAGTGCAAAACAAGTACTTCTCACCGTTATTTTCTTGCATTTAGAGTCTAATGTGGTATAATGGCTCGGTGGTGGAGAACAAAAGATTGTAGGTTCAAGCCCTTTCTCTATGAGCTATTATAATCATACCCTTGAGCAAACAGATTTCCCCTGTAATAAGTGCACTATGGGTCGCTTTAGGATAAAAAAGGCTGTGAAAATGACTATTTACTACTAGACTTTAATGACCCCATAAAAGGCACAAATCCTTTAGGCTGGTGTGTGGTGATGTAGTTAATTTGAGCGCATGACTCACCCAGCATGGCTTTGCCTTCGTCCTCCAGCTCAAAGCGCAGCGTCTGCAGCTCCTGGTCCGACTGCTGCCGAAGGATTTCCAGGGTCTGTCTGTGGGCTTCTCTCAAAGCCTGTAACTCTTCTCTCTGTTCCTGCTTTAGACGATCCTCGAGATCCTACACAAATGAATGCATACAGACACAGAGGAGATAAAGAATTAAAAAGACTGAATAACACATGCAATGCATAAAACAAAAGAGCATATTTTGCATATGGATGCTGCATGATGCGACGGGAACAAACGGTGTCAATGAGGAAACTAGATTTGCATTTAATGAAGGAAATAGTAGAGTTTACAAGACAGGAAAAGAGCAATGTTAAAGCTTAGGTTTTTGAAATGGCGCTTTTTCTGTGTATGAAAATATATGTACAGTACAAATAGAGTTTTTAAAAATGCTTTTGAAAGAAGTCTCTTATGCTCAGGTGGGTGGCATTTATTTGATATAAAATACAATAAAAACAGTAAAAATCTGTAATATTATTAAAACTTTTTATCTCAATATATTTTCAAATGTTATTTCTTCCTGTGACAGTAAAGCTGAATTTTCAGCAACATTACTCCAGTCTTCAGTGTCACATGATCCATCATTTTAATATGATTTGCTGCTCAAGCAACATTTTTTTATTAATATTAATGTTTTAAACAGTTTTGCTGCTTAATATATTTTTAGAAACAATATTACTAGAAATGTCAATATTTTTAGAAAGAAGGTTTCACAGCATTTATGTGTAAAATTATAAATGTCTTTAATATTACATTTGATCAATTTAATACATTCCTTGCTGAATGAAAATAACAATTTCTTCCAAAAAAATCTTACTGACTAACTTTTGAACAACACTCATGACATGGTTCAAGCAGTGTTTGATCCGATTTTATTTTATTTTTGAAATATTAATTTATCGGCCATTATAACTGCCGAATACCGATAGTTGGAAAATGTCTAATATCGGCCTGCCGATATATTGAGTCTGGCTCTATTTTTGAACTGTCATGTACATTTAAGTAGGAAAGAAAATACCAATTAAAAATGTGCAAATGAATGTCAAAATGAACATCAATCAGTTTATATGTTATGATGACATCATCACTGTTACATCTCAAAGGCTGAACATTCTTATCAATGTAAAATTCTGAGATGAATCATGATTATTTTATTCTTTTAAGAGCTCCTTCATTCTTTTTACAGTTTAGTTTTAACTGTAAAATCTAAAAATGTGATATCTAATATATTGTAAAAGAAATTGTTTTCTTAATTATTTAATAGCATTTAAACATGTTATAATTATACTATTATTCTTATTACTATTTTTTCACAGAACATAAATATAGTAGCCTATATATTTACTGATGCCTTTATATTTTAAGAGGGAGATCATCATCATATTACTACCAACTGAATTCACTGTGGAAATTTGGAAAGAAGAATAAGAACACATTAAAACAGTCCACCCAAAAAGTCACTCAAGGATCGACATAAAAGAACGGAGATGAAAGCAACTATTAATGTTACTTGGTAATCCGAAATGTGGCCAAATCAGCTTAAGTTTCTTTCTTGGCCGCAAGCGCAAGATGAAGAAAAGCTGCATCAGCGTGTCTGCTTCAAATGTGTGGGCTTGCCATCTTAAAATATTCTGTGTATCGCACAATTTTTAAGCGAAAAACAACAGCTGCAGTTTCCTGGATGAGAAACATGTTATCATATTCATAATGTGTTTTAGGAGTAGACAGTAGACAAGGAAGCACAAAAAGATGGGTGATTTACCATCTGGATGTCATGCACAGTAGAGATTCTCAGTGTGGGGTGATAATGCAGGGGTGACAAATCCAGAGAGTAAGGGAAACAGACATGTACTATGAAGGGGAAGAGGACACAATGAAGGTGACAATCAATACAGGATGACAGGCAGGAGGCATCATGTCTAGATGAAAAACAGGTAGTATGCACTACTGTGCAAAAGTTCAGGGATCAGTAAGATTTTTAGAAAGAAAGAAATGCGTTAAATTCTTTTTCAATTTCAAATAAAGGCTGTTCTTTTGATCTTTCTATTCATCAAAGAACCCTGATTTTTTTATCACGGATTCCACAAACATTTTTCAACAGTGGTAATTATAAGAAATGTTTCAGTATATTAGCATGATTTATGAAGGAACATGTGACACTAAACAACTGGAGGAATGAATCCCAGTAATAAATTACATTTGAAAATATATTAGAATAGAAAACAGATATTTTAAATTGTAATAAAATTTGACAATAATTTTTTTTAATGTATTTTTTGATCAAATAAATGCAGCCTTGGTGAGCATATACTGTAAGACTTCTCAAAAACAGTTAAAACTCTTACTGACACCAAACTTTTTAACGGTAGTGTATAATCAATGAGCTGTGTGCATGTCTGTGAACAGATATTCATTAAATGAACGATATAATCTATGCTTTTTTTATTTGAAGGGCCACAAAAAGCTTTTATGCATAGATTATTTAACTTATTAACTATAAAATCCAACATCATTTTATGAATATAAAGTTATATATAATGTTAAAAACTATGACAACGATCAGACCATCTTAATATTTATTCTGAAACAGGAAATATCAAATGAACATTTCCTTATTTATTGTTTATTTAGAATACATACAATTTGTGCTATGAAACTAGCCTTGGCGAGACAAAGGATTTGGATTTGGCCTTTTTTTATTCCTAAAATGTCCAAAAATATTTCAGAAAACATTCCAATGATGTGCTGGAAATGACAGTGTGGTGGAAGAAAAAACTCTTCTGTGATGCATGTATATTCATTGTTTGACATTTTAAATACACAAATGAAATCCTTAAATATTCAATAGGATTGATAAAAAAAAGATAAAACCCTTTTGTGTAATTTATCACATAGGCTACTTATGAAATTACACATACTTAATTTATCATGTATCGATATTACAGAAAAAGTTAATTTAGGATTTTTCACAAATGTGTATTACAGAAGCAAATCTTAAATTGATTTAGGATTCTTATCCTATAAAAATCTCAATCTTATCTGTAGTTATGAAATCTTAAAGCCTTCCATTGAGTTCGGTAATCAACTCTGAGGTCTGTTAACGACGCACAAACAGCTGCTGTGAAGTAAAAATGAAAAACAAAATAAGTGGTGCTTTTTTTGTTCTGATAAGCTTGGTAGAAAGTCAAAGCCTATCAGTATATTTCATAGGAGTCGGTAATTGTGTTGAATTTTGAGTTTTGTCGTCAAACTGCAGCACATCTTTTGTGTTTTCACAAAGTCTTCTTTACCTTGTATCATCAATAAAATGTGACGTCATTCTCAGACAGGGCTATTATTATGTGATTTTTACAGTTGGCTATTAAATGATTTTGAAGTTAGGACACCAGTGGGGTTGTCCTAAAGTTAAGACCGTTTTTAAGGATTTTCTGTCAAATTAGGATGCTTCTGTAATACCCATTTTCCTATCTGTAGTTAAGATTATGCACTTAAAAAAAGTTATTTTGTAATATCTTTTGTCCTAAATTAGGTCCTAACTGAAATTGCTCAGGGGCCGGGTTTCCGATAACGATGTATCTTAGCTCTTAAGAGCGCTCTCTACGTGCAAGGTTACGAACGATCGCAGCAATTCCACGTGCGTTTCCCAAAAATGCACTTAACATGAACGCGAGAACGCGTTCTACGTGCTACTTAAGCGTCGCTATCCATTCGCGAAGTGCTGAAATATAACCTTATATGGAGTCGTATTCTGAACGTTTAACCTAATAATCGTCATTTGTTGTGGATTAGAAATCAAGACAAGTCTATATGGATATAAAACACCTATAGACGCTGACAAAATGGTTGAAAAAAACAAAAACAAAAAAAACAAGAGAAGATAGATAAAATGAATGTCCTTCCAGAGGAGATAGAGGGAAACAAAGATTTTATTTTTAACAGATTTAAAGGACACCATACAAATAAGGAAAAACAAAACATCTGGAAGGCCATGTCACATTGCAAACTAACTGCAAACGTGTTCAGAAGATCGGGATGGAGGTCTGCGAGAAATACCCAATAGTACATGCCATGGCTGGTTTTCATGCACGTCAGCAAGTCATTGACAGATTTTTTTTAAATTCATCCCTATTTTGCCCGGTCTTTAAAGCATATTTCCCAGATTGCTTATTTTATGTTTTTTTTTTCATTTAATTCAGATGTGTATTTCTATTTTTCTTCCCGTTTTAATTATTTAATTTATTCATTTAAACAAAACACGAGTACAACAAAGTGTACAATCAAAACCTATATATTAGGCTACTTACGTTGCAATGTAATCTATTGAATCTAGATAAAAGTGTAATCTGCCTCGAGCACTCGTAGTTCTACGAAGATTTTCAAGTGCTACTTAAGTTACGATGCTTTTGGGAAACAGACCATAATATTAAGATCATTTGTACGATCGTTTTTACGATCAACTTAGGCTTACGATGCTTTTGGGAAACGCAGCCTGGTTACCAAACAGATAAGATAGGATCTTTCTGTAATGCACCCCAGAAGGCTGTGTTTGTATGTAATATGTACTGTAGGTACCCTAAGCTTGATATATTGTGCGTCCTCCATGTCCTGCAAGGCGCAGCAGTGGGCGTCCTGCAGACGGCACTCTCTGTGCTCATGCTCCAGTGCCAGTTCCTGCAACTCCTGCGCCAGGTGCTCGCGCTCTTGGCTGAACTGCGCCTGTAACTGCTGCAGCGCGCTTTCAACTGCGACATCTGGAGCTCCAGGCTCTGCTTCAGAAGAGATCTGACACAACAGAAACACAGAGAACAGCTTCAAACCACTGAGATCCCTCAGAGATGCAAACTGTGGAGTGTGGATGACATAGATTTGGGTGAAGGTGAAGTAGACAACAGTCAGGGGATAAAAGCTGATATTTTGAATACATTTGTATTATTATTAAATCAATCAGTATGGGACAAGAGTCAATAAACTGAGACTGAAGAATTACACTGCTAAGAGCAATCTAAAAAAGCAATCCTTTCCCAGTTATACAGATGAAATATGACATAAACTGCATGTAGCATGCTATTACAATGATTTTGACTGCTGGTGCGTCCTTTTTATTGAGTTTTATTTGTTTTATGCAAGCAAAATATATTAATTCAGATCTGCGGTGTAGCAGGGATACCCTAAAATGAGAAAAGTAATATAATCTAATCGGCTTATCTACCAAAATAATACGACTGATACATATAAATGAGAAAAGGCCTTATAAATAAAGAGAAATAATAAAGAGAAGTCTTACTAAACACCAAGAAAGAGAATAAACAGGAGATGGCGAGCACATCTCCGCATGCAGAAAACAGCAGGCCGAAAATAGACACAGGAGGTAATGAAAATGAGAGCAAAGCAAGAGTCGTTTGAGGCAGACTTCAGTGCCTGTACTACACTCCACATCAATTCACACACAGATTTGTCTTAACAAACTGTCAAGGGACTTATAGGTCACAGGATTATTTGAGGTTGAAAAACCACATGCACTGAAGTTGATTTCAAATCCAAACTGTGACCTTACTGGTACAGATGAACTATGAAGGAAATAGTATCTCAAACACTTCATTGCTTTGGGATGCACCCTTAATGGAAATTTTGGCTAATAATTATTATCTATGGCCAATTACCAACATAATTGTCGATATTATACATTTTTACTGAAATTTTAAAAATCTAGTATATACCTTCAAGTAGCTTGAATGTAACTCTACACCCTTGCTTCATTTAGTATACGCAGAATTATATGAATATGCTAATTAGCCCCGCCTCCCACTCACTCACACCAGCTAAGAGATTCACTCAGCCAACCTACTGAAAAATGATAGCGCTCTTTACAACAACGCACATATAATGGCAATTCATCTGATTAGCCTTTAATTAACCACATTATTAAACTGCTAATATTATGTTGATAATGTTACACAAACCATGTTCCCGTTCACTATCTCAGGGTCAGACAGCTGCCTACTAACAATCATCAGAAACGCTTTGAACACCTTAGAGCGGAGAGAAGCATATACTGTAGTTGATCATTAACATCGAGATATGCATCATACACCCGCTATATTGCTAAATCTACCCGATTTTTTATATCAACAGAAAAATATACAGAGATAACCTGGCATCTCTCAAGACTCCCCTGCTAGTTCGCTTTTGATCAGTGGAGGGCCGTCAGGGCCAGCAAGGCCTTCTCTGCTGGCCTAAACAATATCAGAATCACTGACTTGCACATATTATATTTTTTCCATGAATGAGTATTATTATTCCCAAAAGTTCATTCTCTCTTAATTTCATAGCATTTCTCTTGGTTGCGCTGCTTCCAGTAGTGTATTTTTATGTTAGAGCTTGTATCCAATCATAATTTCAGCCATCATGCGTTGCCAGGGTCAAATAAATCTGCCTGGAGGCCTTCAGAATCGACAGTGCGGGCGTCTGTAACTTAAATGAATGGCAATGAAAATGTTTCTTTAACCAATCAGATAATCAGTCAGATTTAATCAGCCAATCAGATTTCGCTTTGACTGCAGCGGGGCCATCTAGCTGGCATATAATAACGTCTGTATTTTCTCGTTCTTTGATTGGATGCTCAGAGGCAGTGCGCGTAGCCGCGTAATATTACTGGTAGTATCCGTACTATTCTGGTAGTATCTGTAGCGAACTGCTTAAACTCAAATATATTCCTGTGGATGTTAGTTTTTCAACCCACAAATTATGTTTCTTTCCCTCCTCGACCCCCAGCAGAAAAAAAATCCCTTATTCAGCCTGAGCTAAACGCAGAATAACGGAACTATATTCGATCTCTCAGAGTGAAAACAGAACTGATTAATGTAAGTTATGCCACGAATGATTTTGAAGGCAAAAGTCCCGCTGATCTCATGGATTTCGTTCAAAACTCTGTGAGAGCATGGGGAAGCAGCTGTAGGCTACACATCATCATGCTTTGCGGTGACTATGTGCTTCTGTCGGAGCAGGCACTCGAGCCATAAAGCGAATTAAAACTTATGCTAGAAATATGAGAGAGACAGACACGACATTGTTGGAACTTGAAACGCAGTTAGAACCTGTACAACAGTAATTTAAGTCTTCTTGAGGAAATAAATAAGGATGGATTTTGTGTAAAAATGATCTGGAGTTTTGGTGAGTATAATGCTTTTTTCCCCGTGGTGAATATGATTTTACTTCTTAATTTTTCGAATAAATAATTAAACAAAAAAAAAAATATTCATACTATTGTAACGTCTGAAAAGGGACTATTGTAACGCTTGAACGACAAGATGAGAGGCTCCGTTTCTGAACTTATAATCGCATCGTACGCAACAGCACTGTACAAACGCACCAGCCGAACTCACGCGCTCGTTTCTATCTACCGGCCTTTCCTGAACTCACCGCATTAATCCAATAACTGCCGGTACAAAATAAAAACAAGTGTAGAGAGTCTTTGCCCTGATACACTATTAAAAGTCATTAATTTAGGTATGACAGAAGGCCTAGGTGTGAAATGCACGAGCCCGCCATTTGCTTTTGATGATATGCTAAAGCCCACCAGCACGTTGTAATGATTGGTTACAAGGTGGTTTGTGACGTCAGAAACACCAGCGATTTCAAACCAGGTTTTTAGACTGTCTATGGTTCACTGCAGTTTTTAAGGAGCAAATCCTCAGCATCGTGTTGACTTATGAAATTGCACATGGTTTGTCTTAAGAACATATTAACCACATAGACATATAAACAACATTAAAAACTATAAAGTACAGACATAATGATTAATTGTGTTTTTTTATATAATTAATGAATTAACTGTGTTTATACGATTAATGATTACTGTACATCTAATGCCAACAACAAAACTATTAAAAAATGCATTGGTCACTGATAGTATCTCTATTTATGCACATGATATGAGGGGCACTGACCAGAGGAAGCACCAAAGACAGACAACACACATCTAGAGATGCTGACAGATGTCTGGCGCAGCAACTTTTGAAGGCTCTTGACATAGGTGTAGTGCTTGAGAGCGACAGAGAAAGAGTACAGGAGGAGGTCTGTCACATTACAGAAAGTGCCAAACATGTAAAAACCTCATGTGGAATGAGGCTGCACACAAGAGACTGTGTTTATAGTTGGAATATCTAAATTTACAGTAGCGCAAGTTGCTTAATATTGCACAAGACCAAAAGAGACTTGACAGCATCAGAATTTAGAAAAGGAACCTCACTTCAATCTAAACTAAATGACTGATGAAAGTTGTTGACAATTGCTCAAATAAGAACAACATCTATGGGAATTTTATGTTCTCAGATGTCATACCACTCCAAATTAATATATTCAAAGAGACATGATGCAAACCAGGAATTTCCTAATCTCTTCAAAAAAAAAAAAGGTCCAGTCAGACCAAGCTGCAAAATTTGCATGAATGATACATTCAGAAATATTCATGGTACTGGATGCCCACCACACATAACGTTCCCAAATGAGTCCCCTTGAGGTTATTTTTCTGGGAACCAAACAGAACGTTATAGGAACATTCCCTGTAGGTTATTTTTAGGTTCCATTTTTATCACGCAAGGAGAATGTTCCAAACACATTCCCTTAACCTTAAATCATCATTCCCTTATCCCTCACTTTTTTCATTTAAACAGTGTGTAATGTTGCTGTTGGTGCATGAACAGTATCTGCAAAGTTGCAGCGCTGAAAGTTCAGTGTAAGCAGAGATATCGTCTTTTAAAAATCAGGAAGTATAATTGCCTACAGAAACGACTTCGATTGGGACTACAGCTGGGTTATGGTACGTCACTAACCCACACATTTGCATCAACCACTCCCTCCAGAATATGCAGAAAAGGGCATGATCATATTTCAGCAGCTCCTCGTCGAGTGATGTTGTGTTCACGCAGCTGTCAGGTCTTCTGTGTTCAAACTTCCCACGGACGCTGTACTTCGACAACAATGGATACAATTTATGTTTGATTATGTTCCTGAAAATGACGATCGTAATCTAGCTCTCTGTGCTGCGCATTTTACGGAAGACAGCTTCCAGAATCTCCACGAGTTCAAAATTCAACAAGAAACTGTTACTAAACATGAAGCAGATCCAACTTTAAAACAAGAGGCAGCAGTTGTTGGGACACAACCTGTAAGTAGGCTAAGACTTAATCATTTTAAATGTATTTGCATGTATAATTCCAGACGTAGTCGTTGTGTTTTATTATTTTTCAAATGCCAGCACTGGCTTTATAGGCTACTGGTTATGCTATTTTGTGTCAACGACAAACGCGTACAAACATTATGGACCTGAATTTTGTATAAGTACTAATGTTGTAAACGTATTTTTCATGTATATATGCTTTATGGCTTTATTTTCGATTTGATCAAGAACATAAACTTGCCGACGCTGTTTGTGTTTAACATTAGTAGCCAGTCAGTTGCTATCGTTGCCAGTCAGATGCTATTGTGTAAAACAAACGTGTATATGGTTAAAAAATTTAGCAAATTATCATTCAGAAACCTTTATTAAGAGCCGTGTGTGGTGAGGTTCTGCTTGACTCTCTTCATCAGGCTTTCTCAGTCTGATTCTGCCTCAAACTGATACTGCAGTCTCCACATCATTATTTACGTGTATCCACCGTCTATGTTATCCACATTTGGCATGCCCGGCCTGTTTCGCCCGTAAAGGTCATGGGCGTTAATCTTCGACAATGCGAGCGACAGTTTAGCCAATCACAACACACCGGCCCAACGCAAACCAATCTAGACCCACAACGTCTCAGGAACGTTCTGGGAACCAAAAGCTAACGTTCCAGAACCTAGAATTTGTTCAGCTGGGTGACAAGCCAATCAGAATATATGGTGATGATTAGGTGGCCCATGATGATGGACAAAATTCTGGCCAGTATGATGAGTTAAACCCCTACTCTTACCTTACAAAGGACATCCTGGGTATTTTTAATGACCACAGAGAGTCAGGACCTCTGTTTAATGTGCTGCATGCGAAAGCACGGTGCTCTTTGACAGTGTAGTGTCCCTATCACTATCTCACACAGAGCCTCAGGGGTGAGCACCCCCTGCTGGCCTCACTAACACCTCTTCCAGCAGAAACCTGAGTTTTCCCAGGTCTCCCATCCAGGTACTGACCAGAGCTGTGTTTTCCAGAACATCATAAGCCTAAGTTGGTCGTGAGAGACCATTGGTGGCAATTGTTCCACAATCAACTTAGGCTTGCAGGAGCAAATCCTGATTAGCTTCATTGTGTAACAAGTCTTGGGCTTCAGGGTGATATGACAAAAGAGTGACCTTCTGTTACCTGTTCCAGGAGGTCCTCCACCTTCCTCTGCCAGCTCTCCCTAGCTGCCATCATCTCCAGTTCTTTCTGCTGGGAAAGTTGTGTCTAGGGCCACCTGTAACTCTGCCTGATGTTCAGCTGTAAGCTCTTCCGAAGACCCTTCAGCTCATCCCTGAAACCAAAAAAGAAGAGAAACTGAAACAGATTCAAGGATGCTTTAAAAGCATGGAAGTGAGATATTAGATGTTATTAGGAGTATCAGACCTCACAGATGTCTCAGTAACCTTCAGCTCACTGTATATTGTATGCTGCTATGTGATTCAATGTTAACCTCTTACTCTTGTCAATCACATAAGTTAATCCAAATGCATGCCTGTGTAAGAGGATTTGTCACAGGCTTTGATGCAGGACAGACTGCACCTATATTAGATTTGATTTGCCATATGAAACCCTCTAAAAACCAAACACTGTGTACAGTCACAGTTTATTCAATTTAACGCATTTGTCTCGCTCTGTTTTTAGCTCCATCATGTCTACAGTAATGCATGAATGTATGTTTTGTGCAGAACCTTAGAGCATCGGTCCACTTGAGGATCCAGCTCCTCTGTGATTTTGTCCATTTTCTGTTTCTCCTCTGTTTTGATCGTGATGACCCTGGCTTCATGTTGCTGTTTCTGGGTTTCTATCTCCTCCTGTGAGTGGATAATGATTCATCATGGAAAAAAAGCAATGAGAGAAAGCAGTTTTCCAGTAGAGCTGATTATACAAATGGCATCTTTAGACATGCAGGCTCTTCCTGCACTTCGCAAGCTTTCAGTGCAAAACAAAAGCGGCTGTCTTGGGGTGTCGTGAAAAATTGGATGAGGCTTAATTTTTCTTTTAAGATCCCTGCCACTCTATTATCCGTCTCCTATTGCAGTGAATGCCACACCGAATTCCCGCTTCTCCCTCTAAACGGCGGAGATGCGTCATGGTTTTCAGCGCTTCGAAAGCGTGAAAGAACTTGAAAATTTTATATCAACATCTCTAACGCTTCGATTTTCTATCTAACGATTTTTCTACCTGGCATTTTCGTAATTCATAATAAATTTAGTAAAAAAAGTGGATCACTTTACTTGTAGATCTGTGAGCATATTGCTTGTCTCTCTCACTCTCGCCCTAGTGGCATCCAACTCGATGAGAAGCTTTTCCTGGCTGTCTTTAAGACAGGCGATGTGGCTCTCAGCAGAATCCAGATTTTCTTCACTGTCCTTCACAAGATCCTTTAAATGGGACACCTAGAGAAGAGCAAAGAGGACATATGTATAAAATCAAAATATATGGGGCATTCTTACTATGCAGTACTACAATTACTGGATAATAACTAGTTCCAACCCTGAACCTACCCCTAAACCTACCCCTGTTCCATGTACTTACCTTATATCTAGGCAGTACTTTCTAGGTAAGTACACTGTAACTACTGTACTGTAAAAGAGAAGCGTTACAAGACATTATTCTTCAGGAAGTGAAGTCTTTTTGGTGGAAAAAACAAGCATCAGCAATGAATTCTGTGGTGTTTTGGCTTTTCTCTAAACTCTAAGCATTCCACCCTGTCTGCTGACAAAAATAAATCTTTAAAAAATATATATAAATCAGCAATTATTAGGGCTAAGCACTCAGAGCATGATAAGCCATGCCAACATGGCTGACATCATCGGACCAGCTGCAACCATGAGCAGTTAAAGACATTTTAAGATGGTCTTAGGCTAAGGTAATTTGGAAGAAAACTGCACAGCAACTCCTGCTTTCCTCCCAAGCATCTCCATCACAAGCAAATGCCAACAAATGTCCCTGTAGGTAGTGAGGCTCAAAGCCATTGTCATAAACACATCCTAACAGTGATGCCCTTTGCTTTGGTCCCCTGGCAGCTCAATCTGTTCAACAAATTACATTTTCATTGGAATAGCTGACCACAGGCACATGACAAGCACAGGAACTTTTCCACTTATTGTAGTGGATTCATCAATGAGCGCATACAATTTTCTTTTTTTCATCACTATATCATTGACTACTACCCTTTTCCACCAAAAAAGAACTGGTTTCGGAACTGGTGCTGGTTCAAAGTTGGGTCTCAGTCTGGGGTTCAAGTCGCGAACCGCTTCAGAACGTGTCTTTGTTTTCCCACTGACTGAGAGCGCCCAGGGAGCGGCACGTCGTTTCGCATCACTGCTTACGTCAGCGCGAGACGTCGTTACACTAGAGAGCGCTCGCCAGTAGCAAACATTACTTCGGGATTATCTCTAACTCGTGTATCAAGAAGGCTTTAAAAACAATCAAAAATGTGTAAGTCTTTTAATATTTTCGTTTGATATATGTAATCTTTTCCTGATAAAGCCATGTACCCCTGCTTGTGTCTATAATGTCTTCAATAATACAATGTGGAAAAAAAAATAGAAACGCTTGCGCTAGCTTCAAGCATAACAATTACAAAGGCGTGGACTCCATCGTGTTTCTGCAAATGTTTCTCTGGGCCTTGCGATCCTTTGTGATGGTCAGAAAAGATGTTTAGAGACACATCTAAACCCGGGCCAGCCCTCGACGTAAGCATTGACGTGGTGGAAGACGGTTCTAGTCCAGCAAAGAGTTGGTGCCAGCTTGCGAACCAGTTCTCCTGGCCGAGACCGGTTCTCTGGCTGTCGAAAACACAAAGAACTGGTTTCGCGTCAGGCACCGGCTTCGAAACCGGCTCTCAAAATGCTTTGAGTGGAAAGGGGGCCGTATAGGGCCTGCCTTCTTTTTCATTTCAGAGCTGCGATGTAATCCAGTATGAGTTATTCTAGGTGCCAAGAATACTTATCTATCTATCTATCTATCTATCTGTATTTGTATTCTGTCTATGTGTACTGTATACTGTGTCTGTCTGTCTGTCTGTCTGTCTGTCTGTAAAGGGGTCGCCCATGCTAAAACACATTGCAAGATTTAGCATAGTCAGCCTTTCTCATATCTTCAGTGTGTTTGTGCTTTGTATTTTGTGTTGCCTTCTATTTTATTTCAACTGCTTCTTGTGATAAATTGAGTGTCTGTGCTCTTTTATTTTCTTTCGTAGTGAGTTTTGTTGTGCAGCCTTGTCCCTTCTACAAGATGAGATTAAGCACCCACCCCACTCCTGCGACACTTTCTGACCTTGCTGCATGTCCACGCGAGACACAATACTTGACTACACACACACACTTACGACCCAACTTTTGATTTTTGCTCATCAAATACCGGACTTGAGCTTGGAACCAACATTATGGCCACTCATGCTCGCTAACGTGCCTGTTGTCATCGGTAGAAGTGGTGTCACTCTCGTCCTCGACGCCACATGCGAGTACCTCATCGACAGCGGCACAAGTGCTGCTCTCATTAGCTTGCGTGTGATCTGCAGTGATGTCATTCTGGCTTGGTGGGGTGTCAGCCAGCGAGTCTTTTGATGCTGACCTTGTTTATTACTCAGAGTCTGAAGCCAGGAGAGCATATTAAATGTTCAATGTATTTTATTTGTATTTATGGTTGCGTGTTTTACACACCCTCTGCAGACTACGTTGTGTCTGAAACTGACAGCAGCAAAAGCGACGCATGCGCTTTTCACTTGTAAAACTCAAGGGTGTATAGGTTGGGTAATGTAGTCTCTGCTGTTCGGTGGGACCAAAGGATTACAACAGATGTGCAAAGGAGCGTACTGAGAGGCGCACAGAGAGGTGGCGGTATGCTCAAGTGCTATATTTGGAAGTGGCGGTACTGAGGTACAGGCATGTATCAGCCCACTTAAAGCATAATATAATATAATATAATATAGCTGTCAACATTGAACATTGAAAATAAGGGAGATTTCCCGGAATTCCATCCCCAAAATAAGGAATTTTTTTTACACAATTCTTACCCACAAACGTTAAAAATAAAGCACTAATCATTAAAAGTCTAAAGAGTTTATAACTAGCCTACATATGTGTGGAGAGAAAGAGACAGTGTGTGTATTAAAGAGAAAGAGACAGTGTGTCATTTAAAAAAAATGATCATAGAGAATGTTTAAATACTAATATCAGCTTACGAGGGAAACAGAGGCGGAGTTAGTGGTGCTTTGGAGGCTGAGTGCTAGAGATGATTCGGGAGAGGTCCGTGCACCTTTAATCAATCAG
The DNA here is from genome assembly GCA_030378365.1 of Hybognathus amarus. Taxonomy (NCBI): domain Eukaryota; kingdom Metazoa; phylum Chordata; class Actinopteri; order Cypriniformes; family Leuciscidae; genus Hybognathus; species Hybognathus amarus. The sequence continues at coordinate 162,121 of JAQIUQ010004707.1, forward strand.
AGCACGCGCTGACATGGACTAAAGCCTTGTTTGTACTCAGGTGCGTCCACACGAGCGCGGCACAAGTGACAAGCTCGGTGCAGCAAGACCGGCAAGACCTCATTTTGCTTGGCTGTGTGCACAGCTTTTTTTGTAACAGCGCGCGCAGCAGCCGGCATCCGGGGATGAGCGACTTCAAGCCGAATCTGTCCAAGCTTGTACGTCTCAGAGCGTTAAACTACGGGATATTTACGGGAAAATACTAAAACGGAAGAAGGCGGAAAAAAGCTGAAATGCAGAAACTCCAAAAAACGGGAGGGTTTAACAGCTATGTAATATAAAATACTACGCTATCTCACGACCAATTCGTATGAATTTGTACGAGTAATTAAAAAGTGGCTAATTCGTACTTATTCATACGACCTCAGCTCGATACGATTTGTCCAAACCCACGTGATGGGTAGGTTTAGGGCGGGGTCAGGGGTAGGTAGTTCGTACAAATTCATACGAATTGGCCAATTCGTAAAATATGTACAATTTAGCAAAAACTTACTAATTCGTACAAGTGAGGTTGTACAAATTGTTACGAATTAGCCACCTCGTAAAATTCGTACGAATTCTCGTGAGATCGGTTGTAATATAATTTAATATAATATAATATATATAATTATAAGTAGTCATTTTAGACTGATATTGGAAGCAGATGATATCAATATCGGTGCAAAATATAAAAACTATTATTAAGCAGCTACTTGGAATAAAACACAAAATTAAATAGGTTTAAGTTTTGTATAATTTAATTGATTTAATTTAAATTGCATTATATTTCAAAGAAAACACTTTTCTTTTTTTTCTTCTTTGTTAAAGAACTATAAGAACACTGACTTAAAATTCAAAACAAGGCCTACCAGTAGGGCTGGGCGATATGGGCAAAAAAAATTATCACGATAATTTTTTTATATCAGTTGATATTCGATAATTATCACGATATATGTCAAATTTTTCTTTCAAGTTTAAAGGCAGATTTTTGCTCCTAAGTGAAAGTTGTATAAACCAGAGCGTTAATTGTGTTTTTAAACTACTCTTTAAATTTATGTTCATTAACAAAAGCAGTAACATCTGTTGTTGTTTTTTTAAATGTAACGACCATATTTTTATTTGGTAAAAAGTAATATTCTGACTGTTTGAGTTGTATTAATTAACCATTGGTCATCCAGTCTCATGCATTTAGATCATGATAACCACAGATAAAATCAGGCATAGCCTATAACTTAGCACCTCACTATCATGGCATAACTTTATGTTTTCTGTGGTATTTGTATGAAAAACAGTAGCCTAACAGTTAAATACATTATTAAATAGTGTACTTATATTCCATTAGTCATTTAATACATTGTCTACATTAATAATATTATACAATTCAATATGTATATCCCACATTTCATGGTGCAGTTAATATTACTAGGCTAACCTTACAGTAAATCCATTGATAGGCTAAATGGATTCAGTATCAATTCAGATTCTGCATGCAGTGTTTCTCCTTTTTGTCAGCGGTGTTTCATCTGCCTTTAAACTGGTTTAAACTTGACATTTGTGTTCTTCACTGATCTCAAGCGCTTCTCACTGGATCTTGTGACGGAGACGATCAGAGTGCGAGTGTGCGTGAGCTCACGCTGCGCTCAGTGCGCTGCTGTTTGGACTTTGAGCCGAGCGGATAAATGCTCCGTGTGGCACGCGCAGTTCAAATGAGTTTCGTTCCGCTTTTGGCGCATAAACATTATCGAACATTTATCGACCTCTCGATATCGTTTTATCGAGAAAATTATATCTCTCGATAATTATCGTTATCGTTTTATCGCCCAGCCCTACCTACCAGCTAGAAATGCAGCTGAAAAGTCAAGCTACCATGAGATGAGATGAAGCAGAAAAATTAATCTAAACAAAAAATATAAACCATTATTAATATAAACCTCTTGGTTGGCCATGTTGAGCTTGGTAGTCAGTTCCTCTCGTATGGTCTCCAGTTGCTGTTGCAGGTGGTTTCTCTGCTCTTCCAATGACAGACGCCGGATTTCAAACTGTTGTCTCATTTCCTGGGAGAGTAAAATTGACAAAGAAAACATTAGAAAAGCCATAGCAGAACACTGAAATGAGATGTGAATCCAGACAGCAGGACAATCGGCTGAAGACAGATGGAGTCTATTTCAATTTAATTACACAGAAAAGAGCTTTGTTGAGCATGGTGACATTTTCAAAAAATAAATGCGGCATGATTGTCATGAGATGACAAGAAGATTAGTCTCAATATTTGTCATGATTGAGAGCTATTTTTATGGAGCATCACAAAAACAGTGGGAAAAATATCAGGTCAATTGTCATCTCTGCAATGAGAAACGGCTGTTTGCATAATCAACACCAAAATGAGGAGCAGAAAATGTCATTTGGCATAGCTCTCAGGGTTTCAATAGATGGTTTGAAAACAGTGATAATCCACCAGTCTTATTTAATGGGACTGAATATTCATAGTTCTCATTTGTTTTGATTTAAGACATCACTGTTTATTTTTATTAAACAGAACACAGAGAATAATAAAAATATATATGTTCTTACACTGAGCAGCTGGTTCTTCTCTCTTCAGCGGCATTGCGAGCACTTTCCTGCTGGACTCTGTGTTTCTCCTTGAGTTCTTCTAAGGATTCTGCCTGGCTGTCTTTCAGACAGGCTGTTTCCTCCTCGTATTTGTCCCTGATTTGTGCCAGCTCCATCTCATAAGCTCTGCTTTTCCTCACGAAGTGTCTGCCAAAACAGCACAGTTTCATTTACACTTTGTCAAGCCTTGATTTCTTGTGTTGAACACCTGATAATTGTTTCCAGTTGGCAGCGACTGACTTCAAAATGTTAGCAACAGTTTGTATACATGATATATGGTTTGTGTGCCAGTCCCAGGGATGTTACCGAACACTCAAGATTAGGTTTCTTTTTTTTTAAAGTTTTATATGATCACCACAACAGCATTTAATTATTTGATCAAAAGAACGGTAAAATAATATTGTTAAATGTTTAGGGTTATCAGACGACTGAATCGTAATTAATCACATCCAAAATAAAAGTTTGTGTTTACATAATATATGTGGGTGCACTGTGTATAATTATTTTATATTATATATAAAATATATTATATATATTTTATATTATATTATATTATTATATTATATATATTTTATATTATATTATTTTATATTATATATATTATATATATTTTTTTCTATGTCATGTTTCTATGTCTCTATTTATTGAATTGTTTCTATGTCATGTTGTTATGTGATGCTTATTTGTACTTAACTGTAAAGCGACCTTGAGAACTTTGAAAGGCGCTATATAAAATAAACATATTATTATTATATATATATATATATAAATACACACATGCTTGTATATTTAAGAATATGTTCATGTATATACTATATATAGATTTATATATAATTTATATTATATATAAATATTTTATATATAAATAATATTTTTTTCTTAAATATACATGCATGTGTGTGTGTGTGTGTGTGTATATATATATACACAAAATAATTAAACACAGTGCACCCACATATATTATGTAAACACAAACTTTTATTTTGGATGTAATTAATCACAATTAATCTTTTGACAGCCCTTAAAGTATGATTATAATTTTAAACAACTTTAATATAATTATAAACAATTTTAAAATGTAAGTCTTCTATAAATCAATTTAGATAAAAGCTGATTTTTTAGCAGTCTTCAGTGTCATGATCTTTCAGAAATCATTATAATGCTGATTTGGTGCTTAAGAAGCATTTCTTATTATTATCAATGATGAAAACAGTTGTGCTACTTCATTTTTTTGTGGAAACTGTGATCCATATTTCAGGATTCTTTGAGAGAAAAGAAAGTAGAAAAGATTTGAAATATAAATCTTTTGTAATATAATAAATTAATTCAATGTCACTTTTGATCATTTGAATGCCTCCTTACAGCATAAAAGTATTAATTTCTTTCAAAATAAAATCTTACTGACCCCAAAATTTGAACGGTAGTGTATGTAATTACTGCAACATTTCTGCAAGTAATAGCTTCCGAATAGCTTTTCAGTCCTGTCTCCCTTCTGCCATTATAAAGAAAAGGGTGAAGAATGACTTGCCTTTTCCAGATTGAGGATCTTCTGATGCTGTTGTTCTTCCAGTGTTTGAATCTGTTTCTGAAGCCTCTCGCTCCTCCTCCAGCTGTAGATCTTCTCCTTCAGGCGGTTCTGCTCGGAGCCCAGGTCTCTGATAGTGGCCTCGTGGCTCATTTGGGTTGCTTGAAGAGATCCTATCTGACCTGTTAATGAAATACATAAGGTGTTTTGTTAGATTAATATACAAAAACTGAGCAGCAATCAAGTGAAAATTCAGAGCTAAATCAATCCCTGCCAAGCTATCACAGAACTGTAACCTCTCTCTAAAAAAAAACAAAAAACCTTGCATTGCTGCTTGAGTGATTCAGTCATACGCTGAAGAAAAATGTAATTTGGTCATGACATTATTCTCACTGGCTTTGTGAAGGATTTCATTGGCCTGCTGCTGAACTCTGACTCTCTGCTTCCATCAAGCTCATATTCTGTATCTTTCAGTTGCATCACCCAAATCTCTCCATCTTGTATTGCCTCTTCCAGCTGCTTGTGTAACTCCTGTCGAAAGAATAATAAACTCAAATTACTTTTTTGAGATTCATTATTATTTCTTATAAAGCACATCTTCAATGTTGTTTCGTTTCATTTTAAAATAAGCACCCAATACATTTTAAAGCAGCACTATGCAGATTTTTTACTTCAACTGAATAGCTTCAGAGTTATTGCAGTTATTATATGACTATTCTTGGGTTGAATGTTGGGCGTCTCGCCAACAGTTTGACAAAAACGGAAATCCTGCATAGTGCTACTTTAAAGAGTATTGCCACCTTTGGTAATGCTTTATGTAATTTGGCCACGAAGAATGTACAGGGTACTGACATAAATGCACATGCATCATGGGAGAATTCTGTAATTTTTTGAAAACCATGAGGAATATTTTCACAACTATTTAATTTCCACCACATTTCGAATATGTATTGTATTGAATAGCATTGTTTAATGCAAATTTAAACCTTTTGGAATATAGACACATCCTAATTTCATAGCTAGCGTTTTATATATTCCAAATAAACAACTAAATAGAATTTTGGTAACACTTTACAATAAGGTTCATTTATTAAACATTAGTTCATGCATTAACTAACATTAACTAACCATTTGTTACTGTATTTGTTATTCTTTGTTAACGTTAGTTAATACAAATCTAGCTGTTCATTGTTTGTTCATGTTAGTTCACAGTGCATTAACTAATGTTAACAAGATTTAATAAAGTATTAGTAAATGTTGAAATTAACATTACCAAATATTAACAAATGCTGAAGAAGTATTGTTCATTCTTTGTTAATGTTAACTAATGTAGTAACTAATGAACCTTATTGTAAAGTGTTACCATACTTTTTACATTAAATCGTATTTTTTTATTATTTTTTGCAAAGTTACATTTGGGAAATAATGCACAATATCTTAATTGTCTTTAGCTCATACGTCACATTACCTTACTATGTCAGATTTTTATCTTGTCATTTTTGCTTCTTGGTAGACTTTTGATTCAATCTTATTAGGGGTCAAAATAATGATATTATTAACCTTTGGGGTCAGTAAGATTTTTTTTAAAGAAATTAATACTTTTATTCAGCAAGGGTGCATTACATTAATACAAAAGGCACAGTAAAAAAAATATATATTCTTAAAATATTCACCTGTCTATTTATCCAAAAATCCTGAAAAAAGTATCATGGTTTCCAAAAAAAAAAAATATGTTAAGAAGAATTAATATCTTAAAATGTTATATTATTGTTTGTTATTTACTGCATTTATTTGTTATTGTTGAATATTATTGCTTTTACTATATTTTTGACCAACTTAATACAGCATTGAATGGTTTACAAATGGTGTACATTGAATTGTTTATTTCATTTTCTTAAATTATAGTTTTTAAAGAATGTGTCATATTTATGATAGATTTAGAGGTTTTAATTGATTTATATTTTGGGTTTGGAAAAACGGTAAAACAATCAAATCTACAATAAAGAAATGTAATCAAATTTTTTAAGATTATTAGAGATAATATTTTAATATGACTTGAATAATAATGATTAAAAAAAAACACCATACATGTTCCTCTCCATTCTACTGAAAGTGTCTCGAATCAGTTACCGTAATTGTGACTTCTGCATTGTTAAGAGATGCCTGCAGCCTGTTGGTCTTGTCCCTGCTCTCGCGCCTCATCCTGAGCTCTGTGTAGTTCGGCCCGGAGTTTACACAGGTCCTGTGAAGCGCCGCCTCCTGCGCCCTGAAACTCCTTCCTCAGTTCCACCTCCGTCCTCCTCCAGGCCAGCAGGTTCTCTGTGGTGAGCTGCTGCGTCCTCCCTCATGGCCTCCAGCTTCGCGGTCGTTGGGAAACCCTGAGCCTTGCTCAGGCTCGGCCTCGTGCTCCCTCCACCACTTCGGACCTTGTCCTGCACCAGCTCCTCCCACACGCTCCATGAGCGGACTCCAGCTCTGTGCGGTGCAGGCTCGGCCAGTTTCTCCTGTTCTGAGGCTTGAGGATGCACTCTGGTTTCTCCTGGCTCTACCAGAAGCTCCTGGACTTCTCGTCGGTGAGCTGACTTGAGCTGCCTGCACAATGTCACGCCGTTCCTGCTCAAACTGGGCTTGCACCTGGCTGAAGACGCAGCTTCTCTTCGAACTTGATGCCGCATCTCCTCCACTTCACGGGACATGGAGACCACGCGTTGTGTGTGCTGGGCCTCCGTGCAGTGCTGCGTGTCCTCCATGCGCTGGCGGTACATCTTCGAACTCTGCCAGAGCTTGGCGCTTCATGTGTTCGTGCAGCTCCACGGATTCCTCCAGGGACTGTAGGCGCCGTCTTCAGGTTCGGCCTCGTCCCGATCTTCTGCTCTTGTAGTGAAAGATCTTCTCTCGAGTCTCCGTCAGGATGTGCTGCATCTCCTCATCGTGGGCCTCCTTCAGAGACTGGATGGCATCTTCATGCTCGTCGTTTTTAATATTTGAGGGCGTAAATGACCTATGGGTGATGAAGAATACATTTTTATACAGCTGCAGAACATCCATAGCCATTTCTGGACAGCTTCCTTCTTTCATCTCAGTCCTCTAAAAATCTGTCATTGGCTGTACCCTTAAAATCTGTGATTATGTGAGTCACTCTTCATGATTGAATGGAGAAATTTGAGCTTATTATAAATGAAATATTCCACCTATGAGTCATTCTTAAACTTGAATTACTTTGTCTTTGGAACACAAAAGAAAAATATGTGTTTTTTGTCCATGCAACAAAAGTTCATGGGGTCCAGTTGTTGTTTGGACCCCAGTGACTTCCATTGTATGGACAAAAAGTGTTGAAACATTCATCAGAATACAGGTTTGGAACAACATGAGGGTGAGAAAATAATGACAGAAATGTCATTTTTGGGTGAAATTTTGGTGAAAACTAGAACTGAATTGAGCTATATCGACTCTGTCGTCTTCTGAGCTGCTTTAACTCTTAAAGCTACACTGTGTAACTCTTTTAGTTTATTCTAGCTAAAAACACTGTAGTAATATGTGCTCAATGATGTATATTTACTTCGTTCAAGTAATAAAGCATTCTCGTGAGTGTATAATAATGCCATTGAAAATACATACGGGTAAGAGGTTCTAATGTCGGTCACCATGTTGCCCCTCCATCTTGAAAGTACATTAGCCAAAGAGGGACATACCCGTTAATTTAAGCTTCGCCTTTCGCTTTTACATTTGAGTTAACGCTCATGGACGAGGTTGAACTGGAAGCCATGTTAATCTCTGGACTGACATTGGCCACTCGAAGGAAGTTAAAAAGTAAATTCTGGAATTGAGAGAGAACAGAAACTAATATTCACTGGATGGTCCTTTTCACCGCTAGATGGGGTCAAAATCACACAAGCTGTGAGGAAATCGCTCCACTATCCACTATATAGTGCACTATCTCGGGTGTCTAAGAGCCATTATTGCAGTGGTGTCCGATCTTCTGAGTGAACTGACATCATTCCCGACTAAGGTCATTCACTACTTTTACCCACAATCCTCTCTGATTCAGAGTGTACATTCGATGTACACTTGCTGAAGCCCTGTCTCCCACAATCCAATGCGGAGAGAACTTGAAGATTACATGCGTCCAGGTGAGAGGATCTGAAAAACATCCGTAGGTGATCGTCGTTAGGAAGCGATTTTCATTTGAATATAATAACGAGTTCGCCGAGAGGGCGCTCAACGAGCACGTCATCTGTTGAACGTGAGAGTTATAATTTCAGCTCGATGAAACTACAGAAGCTGGCACGGAGGTATAACTATCTGATTTCAGAAATAAAGTCATTATGATTGTTATTGTTGTATATACTATTTTATGGAGTGAGGTAATGTGTAGATAAAAAGGAGATTTATGAGCGAAGCCTTTTCGTGCGGACACAGCTTCACAACTCTGGGCGACCGCCATACGTAAACGTTCAGCGTCCGAATTCACTGACTCCATCTCGTTCACTCCTCGCAGATCTGTTAGTGCACTTCAATTTCCATACACTATATCAGGAACTAGTGAATAAGAGTGAACGAGTGAGCGGTTTCAGACACAGCTACAGTGTAGCTTTAAATGTATTCCTTAAAAGGGAAATGAAGCAGTGAATCAAGTTTACATGATTACAAGATGGATTTCCAATATAATTAACAATTATATAAGAAACACGACAAAATGTAAACATTTAGAAGAAAAAAAGAAAAAACTATATCTTTGCCGCCAGGGCGCCGCCATTGTGGAGTATTCTAACATGTGACAGTCACGGGGTTGGTTGGCTCAGGCTCTATCCATAGACAGTAAGTGAATATTGGGACATTAACTGTTTACACCAGTGTTTTGACCACGAACGACTAATGTTAGGTACAGTCAGACAAAAAGACGACGTCTAATGTTATATGTTGACAAACTGCACATAGAAACATTGTTGGACGTATCTGCCATCATATTCCCGTCTCATCAATGAAATGAAAAATGAAATGGGCATAGTGATTTACTGTAGAGCATGTGTTTTGAAAATGCAATCATATACTAGTGTCAGTGTCACTTGATGTACAGTATATCTGGTGAAAAGTCTGTCAGCGATCAAAATACTGATTGAAAAAGATTGTTTTGAGAATATGAGATGACAAATATGAGCCAGATGCTGAATGTATTGGGAAATAATATCTGACGGAAACAGTGGTGATGGTATAAAACATCTGCTCAAACTGAACTCTTAAGATCCTCAAAGGTAATCAAATATGCTTTATTTTATTCTTCTGTAGGGGTTCGACCGATTACTGGCCTGACCGATTATCGGCACCGAATATTAAGCATTTTTACAGTTATCGGTATCTGGCCATTTTCAAAACCGATTTGCCGATAAAATTATTTTATTTTGAAATGCGCTATATTTGGCTCTAACCAAGCGGAACTCGCCACTCTGTAGACTAGACTTTTGTTATTCATAATTTTGACATTAATTTACAGTTTTACATCAGACATAGGCTATAATATAAATATCGGTTCAAAATATCGGTTATCGGTCTATTTGATCTGTAATAATCGGCATCGGCTCTGGAAATCACATATTGGCTCAACCCCTATTCTTATGTAATTGTTACGCCAATATCAGAAGATATCCATCCATGTAAGATATGCAGATCCGAGGTCGCTAAGATCACGAATATTTGATTGGCAAAACATTCATGCATTTAAACGGTTATAGCTGAATCAAGTTTGTTTCATAATTGATGAATATTTGCAACATTGACCGCTATTACAAAAATGAATTGAATCACCATTAAACTGACTCGAGCTGAATAACTATTCAAATACAGAGTGTCTTCGGTACAGCTGTTTATATCTGAATTGAACTCATTTAATAATTGATGAACTGAACTGAATCATCACTAAACTGACTTAAGGTGAATAATGACACTATTGTGTCATGAGCTGCTTTATAGCACAATTTGTCTCATATTTGATAAAGTTTGCATCATTGAATCTCTAATAGTGATGCACGATATATCGGCCAGCATATCGGTATTGGCCGATATTTGTTCATGTTATCGTTATCGGCCTGATAATAAAATTTGGCTGATATATTAAAGCTGATAAATAATGAATTATTTCCTTCAACACTTGAGACACTTAAAATGCGCACTGTTCAACAAGATTGATCTTAATTGCTTGAAATATGATTGGAATCAAAAAGGAAAATATATTTAAGTGCAAAATGTGCCGTCATATCGGCTACATGAAATTATTATGAGAACATTATAATTGTGTTGATTGGGAAAGGATTTTAATTGTGAGACTTTTGTTTGTGCAATCAGGCTCTCAAAAATTATATTCCATTTATCGGCCGATATAATCAGTTATCGGCTTTCAAATATAAAGAATTATCGGTTATCGTATTCGGCCAAAATGTTCACATCGGTGCATCCTAATCTCTAATATTCCTATACTGTGAGCTGCTTAGAAAGACTGATATTGTATTAAGTGCCACATATAAAGCTGACTTGGCTTGACTTAGTGTCATTTTAAGCCAAGAAATATTTTCCTCCAAGCCACATTGGAAGATGCACACCTCCAAATTGTGCATAACTGTCACCAAATCAGACATAAGAAGCAACAAACAGAGGAAAACTGCACTCCAATCAGGACATATATTCACATTATGCTGTTTCAATGCACTATATCCAAGTTGCACATTCCTGTACAAATATTTAAATTTATTTTTTAGGCTAGAGGTTTTTGTTATGTACCGTCTTTTATGCATAATATATGTTCAGAGACCTCAGGGCTCCCTGTAAACCAAAACACATTCCTTGTATTTCTATAAAACTCTTTCTGATTTAGACCAAACTCTTAATTTCATAAACAAGAGTCTGTTTTCCTTTGAGTGCCAACAGTTTTTCCAGCCAGAGCATTTCATAATTACCGACCCTCTTTCCATGTGCTTAAAGACTAGCACATCAAAGCAAGCCCGCCTTCACTTGCTGCTCGCTCGATCCTGTTCTCTCCTTTTCATCTTTAATCTGATTCCTTTGTCGCATCCATGTTATTAACATACTGTAGTACTCTCTATTCTGCACAACTGAGGTACTAACCTAGTCTGAATTAGTCAGTGTATTAATACATTCCCTGTCAGATTAAAACACATGAAACTATGATTTTCCTAAACAAAGTTAAAGCAAGCTGACTGGAGTCTAGAAAAGAAGAAAAAACCTGAGGGCATTTCAATAGCTCGAAAACATACCTAACATGTAATTATCATGTTTATACTGCATGAATTAAGAGAAACATATGATGTAAACACATGCAATTTCAACTTCATGCTCCAAAAGTCCTTACATTAGGCTACTTCTATGGGGTCCTCATAAATAGGAAAAGAAAATCAAAACACAACATTACTAGAATGAAGTCACATTTCCACTAAACAAACCTTGTCCCTGCATGCCTGGATTTTGTTCACATCTAAGAAGAATAAATGAAAATCATCTGAAAGGGAAAATAAGAGGTTAATATTGTTGTTTTACACGCATACATCATTCTGGGACCCCAAAACAAAAACAGCAAATGGAAAACATGCAATGTCTTGAATTAAAGCAAATATTGCTCTGGTGTTGGGCATATGAAGAATGAAATGAAATCAGAAGTAAAAATAAACAAGGCACGCGCAGTGCTAATAGATGTGGATGTTACTAAACTAGACTGATATTTAGTAGCCCAATAAAGATTCATTATGTAAATGCATTGTTTTTGTAAAGATTAATCAAAAATTATGGAGCTTGCGAATATTGTCAGGGATTATAAACAGATTTTTGCAAGGGGAGGAAAAAACACTGAACGGTTAAAAATTGCAATAAGTAGGCATTGTCTCTATGGGGGATTAGGATTGAACATCATGCAGGATACAGTGTATTAAAGTCTGAGACACTGCGATCAAAATGAATGCATACGATGTCTCTGAAATATGAGCAATCATACCAACCTTAGCGTGAGTCGTGCAATTTCTTCATCATTCTTCAGGTGCAGATCTTGAGAGTAGTCCATGGTCAGTGCAGATTCGTAGAGTAAATGTCTGGATGTGGAGGATGGACTGGTGCCTGATCCAGAAGCAGCAGCAGCAGCAGCGGGAGGATTACACTGTATGGCGGCCGCAGCCCGTCCCAGTCGCCATCTTCACCCGACTTTACGATCGAAATTCTGATCCTGCGCCATCAGTATACCTGTCATCCATATGGAATTCATGTAAACCCATTTCATCCTGTTTTAACCGTTTCTCTACGCGTGTCGATCTACCGATTTTGCAGAATGAACGTACTGTCCACCTGACCCGCTAGTCACAATCAATGATGAACGAGTCTTGAGCATGGCGATTGATGACAGACGCGGTTGCTGGTCTTCGTCAGCCAGCCTGCCTGCCATCAATGGCGGTGAACAAACGCATGAGCATTGAACTGAGCGCTACAGATGTAACATTCCGAGTTTCCTCATCTCATCATCATTATCACATTCACATACACGCTGATGCAGAGCGCGGAGAGAGAGTTGTAAAATGGATCGTCAGTACAGTACGGTGTCACCTTGCTCGCACGCAGCTTCTTCTGCTGCCGATACGTGATAGAACTACAAGGGCGTATGAAAACAAATAATAGAACAACTGAACTGAAGGCGTAGCTCATTTTAGCATGGTAACGAGTTTGTGTCTATACATAATATAATATAATGTACAGAATATAATATAATACAATATAAGATAGCACAATATAACAGAATCTAGATAGTATAGTAGGCCTGTAACATAAGACTATAATATAATACTCTGGTATAGTGTCGGCTGATGGAGTATCTCTTTAATCGTGATCACTAAATTTTACATTCAATTGTATGTATTCAATAGGCAATATTTTTCACACATTGCCATATCCATCATTATCACATTACATTTGCATTATATTGTATTGAATACTGAAATATATTACCCATTTATTATTAATTTGTATTTATTGTTATTTAAAAATAATTCAGGTCTACGTGATCTACTTTTTGATTATGTGCATCTCTTATTATGCATTTGATCTATACCATCTATCTGTATGTATACACATTTTATATATTTATAATGTAATTAATATAATATAATTTCTGGTAGTGTATAACGCGAAATCCTCTCTATTCGATTTGATCTTGAATCTGAATTAGATAAAATTCGTTGATATATTGATATTAAGTATGTAATATCATATAACGTATAATAACATAATTCTGGTATAATGTTATGAAGTAGTATTCCTTGATTATATATTTTTCATTTGCATAATTTTATTAAATTAATTTGAGTTTAGTTGTGTGTGTGTACATAGCTGTTATTTTATCCAGCATCTAATGCATTTATTTTAATGTATAGTGAATATACTTCTTAAATATAATATATTTTTATTAAAAATAGTTTGTAATTTTATAATTATGTGATTTATTATGCATTGGTTCTATAAATGGACTTTACATACGTTGTTGTCATGTTATATGGTGATTTTACCTTACATGATTTTTATCCTGTACAAATTGTATAGGACCCTACCATCACAGAAAGATTTCTGCTTTTATTTTATTGATAACAGCACTTACACTAGTATTTATTTATTAAGCTGTTTTCCTCATGGTGAACAAACAAATAGATGTAGTTCGTTGGTTATCTGCAGACATAGCGTCTGATTTGTGAAACCTTTACCGAGTCCATCAGTGCTTTTGCTGTGTAGTAAAATGACTGCCACCGTACCTGGTTGCTCAGAAGCGATATGTTTTTTCTGATGATTACTACACCCAACCCATTTTCAATAAGTAAAAAGTAAGGGATTTCTAGGGCTTCTGAGCTCTCATAAGCTGTGTAATGGCCAGGAAAGATTGATATGAAAGGTGTGGTATAGGTGCGCTTGTCAGACACTTCTGCTTTCAGCAAACACACCAAAGTCAACTGCATAGCGCACCCATAAAAGATCCTCAGACACATTTTGAGCACTGAAACTTTTTGTTGTCTTTTCAAAATACCCTTCAAACTAGAAAAGCATTTGTTAATTTGTCTATCTCCCCATGCAAACTCACGCAGTCTCCTGAATCAAACAGGAAACCAGAAACATTATCAAGAAGAAAGTTGTAATCTCACCATCTTCTACTTCACAACGAAGGCTTCAACCCATCTACTTCCCTCTTATTTTGGCCTGTCATATTAACATAATTTTGCTGCAGAAAGCACGTTGGAACTGAATCAGGTTGTCAACGCAAACGTGACTTTATTGCTTAATAATTTAAAGTCTGGCGAAGAAAGGAACAGAAGGTATTTTTATTTTGATTCATTATAATGGTTCGTTCCAATTTGTTTATATTTAGCCTAAATCGATCATAAAAGTTTGTTATATTATATATTGTGTGGTGTGTCTTGCGTTTTTTTTTTTTTTAGTGGAGCTCAAATAGGATTAAACCGGGGGCTAACTTACATTTACCCTGTGGACCGCATTACAATAACACAACCACCAGAGACTATAAAATGCAACAAATACAAGCTCACCTATCTCTGGTTCAGGGATAACGTTAGGTAACTCCTGAAGGACATGTAGGGAAACATTAACTCTTCTCAAACTAAATGTTGACATATGACGTCACATCGTACCTTAGCTTTTTTTACACCTGTGTGAATGTGAATAACTGACAAAAGTGCAGTCTCTTCCTCGAGCACACGGAAGCTGTTTACCTGTGTAGGGCAGGCACGATTTCATAACGGATTGAAAGTAGGTTGACAGATTTCTGATTCGAGGAAAACGCAGTGGTTTGCTGCTTGCTTACCTTGGGGAAAAGTGCAGGTTTCTGGCAGTTTGTTTTTGTATTGAACAGGATCTCGTAACAATTCAAAAAAGTGGGCATTGGGATTGATTGACTTGAAGCTTTCCGTCTGCTGAAGGGAGAGGCAGCCATCCGACAAGTGCTCCTGAGAGATGGAGAAGATTTTAAGCGACTTGGAGTGGACGAGATCAGTCGGAACTGGAATGTTCGATCGATCTACACTGCACAGGACATTTCCCTGTTCCTGATTTGGAGACTGTACTGTAGAATAAAGAAGACTGTTCGTTAACAAAAATAATATGCTATGGTTTTTTCTACTTTTAATATAATCTCTTTGTTTTCCAAGTACAAATACGCAATGTTTAAACGCCCAAACAATCACGTATTCTGTTGTCGCCACTGGAAGTTTTCTTTAGGAAGTTCACTGTTATTCTTTTTCTAATTTAATTGGTTTATTCATTTATCTAATTGTTAAATTTGAATGTTTTTATATTTTATTTAATAATTGTAAACAATTTGTGTATTCACCCATTTATTAATGTGAATGTTGGCATGTTTCATATCTAAAAATGTTGGTAATTAAGACAAAATTACAAAATTATATTTTCTTGAAAGATTTCTAAGTTTGATGTTAGTAGGCCATGGCATGGTGGGACATAGATATTTTAAATACATATATGCCTATTCTGCAACTCGTTGTTATGATAAACAAAGTGTGAGCACCGGTTGACCGGTTAACATATTTACTGAAAATAATCTGACAGTGGTCTCTGAAAAAAGTGTGCTTACTAAGTAGGCTATAATAATAATAGTAATAATACATTTGATTTGTAAATGCTACTTTCTTATTTTCCATGTGTTACAACATGTTATAGAATGCCAAATGACAAATAATACATAGTATATTATAACAATAATCACATTAATAATTACAGATTAGAAACTACTAAAAAGATGAAGAGACGTTTTTGAAAAGTTTCTTAAAACAATCAAAATAAGGAAAACAATCTTAAGTTCCATAACTTTGGACCAATGCAAGAAAGCTCCCATGATTTTGAGTTTACAAAGATAAAGAGATTGAGAACCAGGAGAACAGAGATCACAAGAAGGTATAGATGAAATGAATAAAATTTAGCCGAGTTATGCTAGCTTCTTTTTCAGTTAAAATCATTTAATTTAAAAAAAAAAACGAAATGGAACATGACCTGGGAGCCAGTGTACGTTAAGAGAGCACAGGGTAATGTGTCGGCATTAAGGTGTATAAATCGAAGACATGAATGACTGGAAGGGGAGATTAGGCTATTGTCCATGGTAAGTTAATACATTTATTAGCATTATTTGGAGTGCCGATTAACAACAATTTAGCCTTAGAGCAATTCAATTTAAGAAAGTTATGTTTCATCCTGGCCTTTATTTTCAACATGCAAGCAGAGTTGAAGAGGCAGAGGTGAAATCAGTGCTAAAATAAATTTGGGTGTCATCGTCAGCATAGCAATAATATAGAAACTAAACACGAGTCAGGACCCAACACAGACCCCTGAGGGACACCCAGTTGTAATGGCACAGTTTCAGATTTATTAGTACCCAAGTGGCCAAATTTGGAACAATCTGTGAGGTCAGATTTAAACCTGTTCAATGTGGGTGTCAGAAAGTCCAATCCATCCATGTATGTTATAATGATTTTTGCACACTTTTCACTGTTTGGAATCATGTTTTGCTTCTTTCTGTAAACCAGGACACTGAGGCAGTCAGTTCCTGACCTTCAAAAGCTGAAGACATTAACAGGTGAGTGGTTTGAAGAGCTCAGGGTCAAGCGATGACGGGCTGCAGACGGATGCCACCGCAGTGGTACGGACCTCCATGAGATGGAAGAAAACAGGTAGGACCAGGTGTAGGTATGTCCTGCCTTCCTTATGGAGCTGATGTTGTTAAGAAGAATTTTATCTTTAAGTACACACACCACACCTGTCTGGACATTTCAAACTTTCTGGACTCTGAGTCATTTGAGTCAACATGCTCTGCATTGCACTTCATTGCTGTAACCATAAAACTACATTTCACTGTAAAGTGAATATTTACTTTGCTTCCAGATTTGAAGTGTTGTGTATGTTTGAACTGATTACTGTATATGTACTCTTTCTTTTTTTAACTTAGCTTGCCTATAAACCAACCCTTTCCTGACTGACATAGTAGACGAGAACAAAGAGCATGAAAAGGAGGAGCACAGCACACCTACAAAGTAATGGGCTTTTCGCAGAAAATGCCATCAACATGTATTTGAGGGTGCAATTTTCAGTATATAGATGTTCAATATGTAGGCTAGATTAAACCAGGACAGACCATGAGCTTTTATTTATCGTTATGTCTGAATATACATCAAATTAATATTATGCTACATTTTTCTCTTTCCACTGCAGTCCATTTGCTGACCCTAGATTAAATTCATCCGGCCCTTAGTAGAGAGGTTTATCACATACTGTATATTATCTTGAGTTTTTCTGTAAATATTCAGAAAATAAGTTAATATAAATATTAAAATATATATTTATTTTATTTGATTTCTATTTATTCACAGACTCATAATCAACATACTGATGATGACTTTATGGATGATGGTGAGTTTGAATTAAATGATAAAACATATATGTTATGATATTTATACATACAAATTAATGATTAAGTAAATTCAAAATGTGGGGTTGTTAAGATTAAAATGCTATAACGATTTAAAATAACTGTTTTCTACAGTATTAATATGTTTTGAAATGTATTCATTCCTCTTATGGCAAATATTAATTTTCAGCATTATTACTCCAGTCTTCAGTGTCACATGATCCTTCAGAAATCATTATAATATGCTGATTTGTTGCTTTTCTTATTATCAATGTGGAAAACATTTGTGCTACTTAATATTTTCTGGATAAGGTTTAAAAAAAACAGTGTTTACTTATTAGAAATATATTAAAAAAAACTTTATAACAATGTAAAGGTCTTTACTGTCACTTTTGATCAATTTAATGCATGCTAATTAAATGTAATTTAAATTCAATTTAATGTTGAATAAAAATATTAATAAGTAAAAAAGGTGGTTTACATTTAGAAAAAAACCCCAGATTGATTTGGTGACAATGTTTTGGTGCTTGTATTTACAGAGGCTTCATCCACTCCAGAGAGTGTCCGGTCAGAAGAATTAAACTTCAAGCAGAAATTGATGGCAATCATGTCCTTAATGGCAATGACCCAACAGATGCACAACCCAAACAGCTTTCTGATGACCAAATAACAACCATTTCCCCTTCTCAAGAGCAGTTCAAGACACTAAACCTGAAAGAGGCCCTGCAAAACATGCAACAAATCGAGAGAAGCCAAGGGCGAAAAGTTTCACTCCCTCCAGCTCTACAGAAAGATCAATCGTTTGAGGAGAACTGGGTTAAGATTTCCCTCTGAACCGAACGCAGTGAAGCCTGTGCATGATGAAAGCAAACTAAAAGAGGTAAAATCACATGTTGAGAACACAGAGACCCAAGAGAAGCAGGACACTTCAAGTTCGTCTATAAATTTCATGGATCAGACATCATTTCAAATTGAATCTCTCGAACTCAGACGTTAACCAGATTTACTTAGAAAGATGTTCATCGAGCCAAGTTTCAGAATCAACCACAGACTTCCTTAGTTTTCACAAGTGATGGACCAGAAGTCACTAGACACTCAGATCATGAAGGTTCAGAGAAGTCTTCTAATGCTTTCCAAGATAACAAAGGCAGAGATCAGCAGTGTTCAGCTGAATTTATATTTAGAGAGTCTGAAACGGATAAACGGAGTCCCTCAGACTCGAGCTAATGAGCATGATAAGAGAAGGATGGTCTCTGGTGATTTTCTTAATGATGAAGCAAGTTCAGACAGGAAGGGAGGTGGAGGAAAAAATGTAAGCACTGGTTTACGTGCCGAGACAGATGCGAATCAAATAGTTGAGGGACAAATCAATAAGCATTCCTTTGCTGAAGAAGCATTCCAAAGTCAGTCATTAAAATGGGAAATTGAAATGAGTTCTCATGAATTTCCTTCTGACACTCTGCAGGGAAAAGATGCTTCCACTGATTGTGGCGACGACGTCCCAGTCGAGATGGGAAAGAATAAAACGTCTAATAAAAAGGAGCCGTTGTTGCAGAATAAAACAGCTGATGTTAGTGTGAATGCGATACGAAGTGTCAGTGACAAAACTGTGCAAAGACTTCTTGATGCTCTTGAGGGTAAAGACAAAATAAAGTTACCAGAACTTCAGAAAGACACCCACACAAGAAAATTAAGCCAAGAGCATCTATCAGTGATAGATGATGGGAAATTAGTGCACAATAAAGATGGTGGATTGCATGTTGACTCTGAACCTATCGACAAATCATCCATTGAACTAATTGAACCAGCTAAATCTACAAGTGAAGATGATGCTGGACCTGGTCAAGGTTCTTCAGAATTGAAAGATGAGGAGGACAATCAAAGGGCAAGTCCGCCTGTCCAAAAGCAGGAGATTAGAGATGGTACAGTTCCCACAATAGTCATTATACCATCTAAATCTCCAGATCCAACAGAGTTGAAAGGTAATGGTTATGATATCTAATACTAGAGGCTTAGTCACCATGTTAATGCAGTGGCGTGTCTGATTTCTGAAGTGCCCTTCAGGGCTGATATTGAGAAGACACTCCAGTATTGTACATGTTCACCTAAGCTCAGGTGTAACCTGTTCGATTTCTCCCTGTAGATTTTCATTGGATTTATATATGGTTATTCTTTGATGTATTTAGGAAGTAAACATGGGGTGTCCATTATAGAGGCTTTACTTGAGGCTTCCACATGTAAAACGCCTTCCAACACTGCAGATGCTTGGAAGGTGAGCTACTCTTCGTCCTACAATTATAATTCATACTTTTGCTGTACATGAAATATCATTTCATCATCCTCTGCAGTGACTATAAAAAGTAACCTTATGTTCTGCTTTGCTGTTTATATTGTCTTTCTATGTTGCAGGATGAAGGAGTCGATTCAGATGACGATGATGATACTTCACTTTCCAGCTATGGGTCAGATCTCTCTAGCAGAAAAGGCTATTCAGCAAGCGCATTGTCTCTTACTGATGTAAGCTTTACGATTTTCATTACTATTTTCTGTGTTCAACATTGTTCAAAAGCCATTTTACCAATGCTTGGCCAAGCTTGTCAATTCTCCGATAAACAGTTTATTATGTTGAGTCAAAGTTGACTTGTTTGGAAAGCACCATAGAGGCAGTGTTGAAAATGTTTATGCATATTAACCATTTGAAAAACTTTTGAAACACATTTAAATAGACCTTAAGTGGTGTGCTATGAAATTACTACATTGCATAATGTCATTGAATGGTGTTTTGCTGTCTGGCGCACATGCTTTTGATACAAGGGCCGTTGTGCTCTAGTGGGGCGCAGGTTCAAGTGGTCATTTAAATTCATCTGCATCATTTCCCAATCCCATGTTCCCGTCTCTCTCCCACCTTCCCTGTCATCGGTCACTTTCCTATCCAAGTAGAAGGCATTGAAAGTGCACAAATAAAAAACATAGCCTTCCAGAGACTTATCCCTGCTATTTTTCTCACTCATATAAGCGCACCAGTAGTTTGCTGAGCGTGTACAGCGATGCGGGGATTTTGGGAATGTTGAGGTGCAGGGCTCTGTGGAGTTTGCAGTGATGTACAGCCCTGTTGGAGAGCTAATCATTATGATTGAACAGTGTCAGGATCTGGCTATTGCTAATCCTCGTAAACACCTGCACTGACCCGTGAGTTATACATCGAAAATAAAATATATTTTAATTAAATATCTATCTATCTATCTGTCTGTCTGTCTGTCTGTCTGTCTGTCTGTCTGTCTGTCTGTCTGTCTGTCTGTCTGTCTGTCGTCTGCCTATCTACCATCCATCTATCCATCCATCCATCCATCCGTCTGTCTGCCTATCTATCTGTCTGTCTGTCTGTCTGTCTGTCTGTCTGTCTGTCTATCTATCTGTCTATCTCTCTGTCTGCTCTGTCTGCTCTGTCTGTCTCTGTCTGTCTGCCTGTCTATCTGCCTATCTACCTGCCTATCTATCCATCTATCCATCCATCCATCTGTCTGTCTGTCTGTCTTATCTCTGTCTGCCTATCTATTGAGCTATCTACTGCTGTCTGTCTATCTATCTAACATGAATAATAATAAACTTTCCTTACAGTTATGTGAAGACTTACCTCTATCCAGATAAGTCTCGCCGCAGCAAAAGGAAAACTTCTATTAAGAAACGGACCATGAATCCAGTTTTTGTGGAATCTCTGAGAGTATGTTCTCTGGCAACACTAAAATGATAGAAAAATTATGTTTATATTTGACATAACCTTTAATCTTATCTGTACTGTAAATCTCTAATCAGTACAAAGTGAGGCGCGAAGAGCTTCCGGAAAAGACTCTGAATCTGTCCGTGTGGCACAATGACTCCAGGGGCCGAAATGTGTTCCTGGGGCAGGTTGAGATTAATCTTAAGACCTGGGACTGGGGACACGAAGCCTCTTACCTGGTACAACCTACAGTGCAACGGTGCACCTTCTAAGATATTTCTCCTGATTAAGAAAGCTAAACAACATTGAGAGTTTAGGAACAGAGCCTTCTTTTCATGTAAAGTGATGTAGTCCTCTTGTATAACAGATTATTCTCTTTTTTATTATTATAGACTGCAGTAGAATTAAGAATCGCAAGAGTCTAGTGGATTTTTGTCAGTTTCACTGAAGAATATGTTCCTCAGGAGTCCACAGGTACAGTTTTAAATATTGATGTTGCTTCTGTGAATTTCATTTTATTATCTGTACATCTAATTTGAGAAATATTGCTCATGACTCACGAACTGTATTTGCTCTAAATACCCTTTATTTGATTTCAGGTGGGTCGAAGAACAGCACTGGGGAGATTCACTGCTCTGGCTGCGGGAGGCAACAGAATTACGTGGCCTTAAGCCTCAGGGAGTGGATTCTTTTGTTAAGTGGTGAGGGTGTGCTGTCATCTGTTACGGACCTGACTTTCAAAGCAGCTGAAGCCATTGTTCCATCTCTAACTCTCTCCCCTCCTCTCACGCTTCCTCTTTGTCATGCTTGAAGCATCAGTGTTTTTGCTTTGTTTCCATCTATTAAAATGACATGAGAAGAAAGGAAATAACACAGATGACCCATTTCATTCATTTTTGTTTGGTTTAGAGGACAAAAGTAAAAATAACATATTAACATACTCATTTTACATGGTCAAATCAAAAGTTTTAATATAGTTGTATTTTTAATGGTTTAAAATAACTGTTATTTTGAGATTACATTACAAAAAGGTTTTTTTTTTTAAATATAATACATTTTCTTAATACAATTTTTGAGGCATGGACATTTACTGGTGAGATTCACCTTTTTTTTAGCTACATTTTACCAGACACCAGAAAGAAAAGCCGCCAGAAGACCCGTGTTGTGAAAAAGAGCCAGAACCCTGTGTATAACCATGCCATGGTGTATGATGGGTTCAAAGCTGGGAAAGTCAGTGAGGCCTGCTGCGAATTGACCGTTTGGGATCACAACAAACTCTCTAATCAGTTTCTCGGAGGTCTGCGCCTCAAGTCTTGGAACAGGTACAGTAACAAAACCACTGCATCTATTTTGCACTTTAACTACACTAGAATCCTGATTTGAAAAGCTGACAGAAAGGTTTCTTGATGCCATTTCATTAAACTGTGTCTCTATTTATTTGCAGGGAAGAGCTATGGCAAGAAAGTTGATTGGATGGATTCACCTGAATGAAGAGTTCAAATATGGAAAAGAATGTTGGCCAATCCAAACTGCTGAGAATCTAGAGGAGCTTCCCTGAGGTCTTCCATGACCCCGAGGAAATGAAGCCTCCTGATCTTGAATGTTTAGTTGTGAGAAAAAACAATTTTTGGTTTCCAAAAACAAACCAAGCATTTACAATGACCAAATCAGTTTCTTCATTTAAGTGCTGAAAAATATAAAGAGTATGTGCTGGGAAATCAGCAATGTAGAATATGCTTGATCATAATAGATAATATATATTTAGACCTACATGTACGTAATAAATTGATATATGTAAAAATTAAGATATGTGTTGTGATTTTGATTCAGAATAAAAAAATTCAAACAAAACTTGTCTAGTGTCTTAACATTAATCTTACTGTTCATTGAATAAAAAAGATAGAAATGCAATTTTTAAAAAATGGAAATGTAATTAACATTTAATATACAGAAATTATTCTGTAATGTGTTCTAATCTACACAATCCTCTGTAGTTTAAAATATACTTATTTGTTACATCAATTGAGCTTGTTAAATGGAATGATTTAATTAATTTTACATAATTAACTTAATTTACACAAAAAATAAAAACAACTCTAAAATATGATGTAGGGAAGCGCGGGCACACAGTAATGCCGGGGCTAGTTGTAACACACTTGTTTTTAAATACTTCCACACATGCTGGCATGACGAAACTTGGTATATTTACTAGTTGCCATTTCAACACTTTATAGAGAAAAAATTGTGCCAAAATTCCAAAATCTTTGTAAGATATCACTGAACATTTATTTAACCATAGCAAAAGTACATTTCTTAATTAAGTTAATTTTTCATCTCTATTTTTTGCGTTTATTGAAAATTAGACAAATCTGATATTATTTTAATCTCCAATCTGTTGTTAAACAGTTGATATAGTTCTTTAATGCTTTGCTAACTAGCAGAAGACACTAGCAGGGTTTAAACCCCAGTTGTGCAGTTGGGGCATGTTGTCACACTGTGTTACAATGTGCCCCTATTAGAAATATGCTATTATATTCTATACTTTTATGAATTATATTGGGAAAGCATGAGAAACATGTAAATAAAGACTGAGTCAATGTTCAGAAATTATTAAGTATTATTGTGTTTTGAACTATGCTGTATAGCTGTGTTTTCTGATGTGTGTTTTGTCAAATTCAAAAATTAGTTTATTTTTAATTATTAAAAAATGCCATTATTTTATATGAAAAAGTTCATAATTGTATTTTAATAAGAAAATATTTTGGTTTGACTGATTTTTTTTATTAGATCAGAGATAGCATTTTAAGCTGTCATATGGTGATGTTACAATGTGCCCCTCACATGTTACAATGTTCCCCACCTATGGGGCATGTTGTCACATTTCACTTCCATTCTTTCAGGGTAAATCAAGAAAAAAGTATACACTGTATTAATAAAACAAAACCACATAATTGTACTTGACATGTGGGAAATTAATGTGGGGGAAAAAAACTCTCTAAACCCTAAGTAGATTTACACAAATTGACAAAGTCAAAAAGTGTTACTTTGTGCCCCGCTCTCCCCTAGGCCTAACTGAAGAACTGACGTCACTTCATTCATTCATTTATCTTTTCAACGGGAATGAAAGCGAGGCTGTGAGGATAAACTAAACATCTCTTCGGTGGGTTGTAGTTACTGTTTATTTAATGTGTATTTGGATTGTTCTGCTGACGAAACACTGCAAAAATATATTTCCAAGAAATTTCAGTCGGCAAAAAACTAGACAAGACCAGATGTGGAAACTAAAAGTGATTTAGCACCTTTATACAGCTTTTACAGCGGATGGCAAGTGTTTTATTTCCCTCACAGCCTCGGTTTCATACCTGTCGTTGTGATGGTAACAACAGATGAACAGTAACAAGCCCTAACATCTTTAAAGCCAGTTTGCTTCTGTTCTGTGTCGTGTTAACGTTACTGATTCTACACCAGATGGCGGTAATTCCCAACTTCACAGCACTCTCCTGTGCCAGACCATTTCCTCTCAAAAATATAACGGAGTTGGAGACGTTCTGGAAGTGCCAGAAGTTTGAGTCAGCTGACGTTTAACTTTTCTCCTTTCTGACTCAATCCCTCCGACGGATGACATGAGGGAACATCCGCCGTAGGAGAACTTCATTTGATTTCAAAACTAACGTTACTTTCTAATAATTCAGGAAATGTATGATTGAAATGTGTTACAGATCGTCATCGTAACTGTCAAGAAGTTTTGGGGTTTTAACGACTTTCCAGGTAAGAAATAAGCTTCGTACAACATACGTCATTGGATATATGTTTATACTTAAAACTGCATGATAAAATTTTTGTATATAATAGACTAACGGATTAGGTCTATATAAGTATGTTTTGTTGTTTTGAAGCCTATTTAATTTTTTAATGGCGTCATTTAGTTGGTTTGGTTATAGCCTATGATCCCTGTTCTTCGAAATATGTTAGTTTTTTTTAAAGTAATTTCAATATCTGCTGAAATGTGATAAAAGTGGTAATCCTGAGTAGTTTGCATTCCAGAAA
>JAQIUQ010004707.1:192500-223621 GCA_030378365.1 Hybognathus amarus
TGACAATGAGGTTTACAGACTAAAGTCAGCTCAACATTAAGTGGGATCATGTGATTTCCTCCAGGATTTTAAGCCTTTTTTTTAGATACTGTACTTTTGAGGGTGAATTTGCCTTGTGTACTAAGAATAAACGGTGAAGAGACTAATTTTGGGGATTATTGGGAAACAAAGGCAAAGGGCATGGCTAAAGGAGAAAACACAATAAGCTTCACAGTTGGCATAGTTTTCTCACTCACTTTTATGTAACAAAATCTCATGACATTATTGTTTTGGGCTCAGGACATGACAAATGACTGACCTCAGTTTTAGTTTTTCTCCCTGTTGTCCAGAATTGAGAGAGTCCATGATGCAAATTGCGTAGATGACTAAAATGGAAGAAAACTGAAATAAACAGTCCTTGTTAAAAGTTTTATAAAGCAAGAAATTAACCACAATTAAATTTAAGTTGGTATTAAAAGAGCTTAATTAGCCTAGGGATCTTCACCTGTGACAGAGGCTTAGGCTAATATAATGGCGGTGTAGAAATACAATTGCAAAAAGTACATGATATAGGCTAAGGCATGAACATATGAAGAGTTCAGATGCAAAAGCCTCTAAATGCCATTTGAAATTTTCTTCTAAAATGACCATTTTTATCAAGCTTGTATATTTAAGTTCAGTAATTTCACTTAAATGACAATTAATAGGTAATCTTCATTGCCATTTAAGTGAAATTACTGAACTTTAATGTACAAGCTTGATAAAAATTATCATTTTAGAAGAAAATTCAAATGGCACTTAGAGGCTTTTGCATCTGAACTCTTCATATTTTCTCAGATACACAAATTTACAGATAACATGGAACAATTTATAAGCTTCAAGACTTATATATATATATCAAATATATTAAACAGTGCTTACATTATGCAGTTATTAATATGCTATTTTATTAATAACGGCCTTGTGGTGTATGGTGTTTATACTATGCATAGGCTGTAGTGATTGTTAACAAACGTTCAGAAATCGGTGTAGCTATTATAATACAGCACAAGTGTTTCCACCAGAGAGCGCTTTTTGCTGGATTTCTGCCATGCCAAATCATGTAGAATGGTTTGCGAACGTATGTGCTTCTAACTCATTTATTGATGAGCCAACTTGATTTAGCAAAAAGAAAAAACGTCCAAATGACGTTAGTTGGTCTAGCTTGTTTTTGAAGACAATTCAAAATATCTAATATTTAATATCTTAGGTTTTTTGACCACAGAAAATGTACCAGTTTTGTATTTTAACGTTTTTAAAACGTATTATTCCAACGTAGAGATTATTTTAACTCCTGAATAAAACGTCTCCCAAAAGTTTAGTAGTAAACAAACGGTATATGTACGTTTTTTTGACGACTTAAAGAAAACATACCATTTTGGTATTTTCACAACGTTTTTAAAACGATTTATTTTGGTTACATTATTTATCCATTAAAAAAAACGTTTTAAAAACGTTGTGCTACAACATTACTTAATTCCAACCAAAATACAACGTTGTGAAAAGTTGTAAAAACGTTTTGTGTTTGCTGGGTTGTTGTTTTAATTCATACATCAGGAGAGCGTAATGACACCATTATGTGACTCACACCAGCGACAATGATGAAAGTCTAATGTCTAAATAATCTCTAAATAAAGCAATTTGTAACTTTATAATATTTATTAATAAAGTATTTGTACAATATCGGCAGAAAATGTACTTGCCTTGAACTCGAAAGCCTGCGGTACACTCATTAGGTAAACTGCATGCAATCGCATATCGCCCAATGTAACACGACTGCCACCTAGCGGTTAATTTTAAGAAGTGTGGTCATCACTAAAGGTAATGAAATAGATGGGTCCTCTGATTGGTCACGATGAGTTTAAATAAATACACCTACCAGTTTCTTGTTCTTTTCATTTATTTTCGGTTGTGGTACTGGTAATTCATTTCTCATTTTCTTATGAGCATTTCTTAAATTCTTTTTGCAGGTGCCCACTGCCCAGTCAACGGATGAAGGCATCACGTGATACCTTTTACTTTCACTACGCTGATCATGTTGATCCAATCACAGTAAAACGTTATTTATAGAATATGTTTTTTGAGATTGCCGGAAAGCTTTTTATTTTACTGTCTATGGCTTTTACAGAGACAATCCTATGAGGACTTAGCCAATTAAAAACTAAAATACTTTAATTGTATCAAAGAGCAACATAACCTGACATTTTAGCTGCTGCTGTCTAAGCCTTCGTGTGACCCCTGGAGGGAGACATCTTTCATCATGAAGACTCGCCCAATGCTGTACCAACATAGTCAACGTGGTTACAATATGTAGCTAATAACAAAATGTTCCATGTAATTCATTTGACGTGACTGAATAGCAGTTTATTACAGATTTACAGTGCTGTGCAATTTATTGTGTGAAGAGGATCTTATTCTACAGTGCATACGTCTCTATTGGCTACTATGGCAAGCCGTATTAGCATTGCCCTTGTCTGTACTGTACAGAACTAGTAATGTATTGAAGATATCTGCAATGCTAGTCAGATTGACAAGTTATAATAAACATTCTTGATTCTGAAGCATTATTCTTATTTGTCACATTTTTTATTTTTGTAGCCTACAAACCTATATTTCACATTTTTGGTGCATCATACTATTGTTCTTCACTCTTGCCTTTTCAAAATGTATAATAAATAAAATCCAATTTGCAGTGGCACACTCTAACCTGTTGATTGTATAAAGTTGGATTAAAAAACATACACGCTGGGATGGACAGTCCCTGAATACTGTATTTTGTAGCCTTTTGTGAAATAAAATGTAGCCTAACTTGTGATTAAATACATTTAAGATGAGTATTTTTGTATTTTCAAAATACATAAAATACTTTTTGCCACAGTCAACCCCAGGGTATTACTGGTTTCATGCATCAACAAGTTCAAACATGCCCCTCCCCCCAACATTAATGCATGTGATCTGCAGTACAGCTCAGCTTTGGATCAGCAATTATTCATAAGGTGAGGATGTAATGATCAATTTTACATGTTGATTAAAGTTAAATTTAGAGGTCTGGATAAATACAGTTATTCAGATTTTTCTTCAGTTAACATGAAAGAATAAAAGAGCATAGACAAGTGGGAAAATAGCATTAGTCAATCAGTCTTGATCGGTTGTTGATGTTTATCAACTAGCTTGTCAAATGTGTGGCCACTGCCCTGCAGAGTTTATATCAAACCTGCTTCAGTCTGTGATTTTCAAGCGATCCTGAAGAGCTTGACTAGCTGTTTCAGGTGTGTTTGATTAGGGTTGGAGTAAAACTCTGCAGGACCTCCAGAAACAGGGTTAAAGACCTATCATTCAAAACTTTACTTCTTAAAGATGGATAAAGAAGGGCCAACAAAGACGGACCACACGATAACGAACTGAAGGATATCGGTAAAAGAGAAACTTCCAAGGAGGTGTGGGTTTGGTTCGGAAAAAAAACAGCACATTTGAGGGGACTTCACATCCACATGGGAAAGAAGAAATAAGTGTTGGGGTAGCCTGACACAACCTTGCACTGCCCGGTCAGGGCATGTCAGACAAATGGGATCCAAGGCCGGGTTGACAACAACAGTGCAAACGGGCCCAATGTTGCAGGAGGTAGAGTAGGAGGAAATGAAGAATGAGGAAGAATGAGATGCTGATGAACCCAAGAAGTGGAACCCAGTAGCACCCCCAAGTGACCCAAGAGACTGAGTGAGCCAAGGGGGCAGGAATCCAAAGAAGCCATTTCAAAGGAACAAGATAAAGTGGCCTGAGGTCGGGGAATGGAGAAAGCTGGACAAACATCTGAGCGGGATGCTGCAAAAATCTCAGTGAGGGTCAGTGGTAGCCAAGCTGAATCTGTTCAGGGAAATCCTGTATGAAGAATGCAGTAACTGGGTACGGTGAGGTGACCATCAGAGAAGTCGCAATAAGATCAAAGGGCAAGAAAGAGATTGATGACCTGGTGGCAAGCAGAAGGCAGCTCCGCATCTTTGGAAGAAGGCAGAGGAGTCTGAGAAGGAGGGCCTGAAAGCTCTCTGTGATGAGATCAGAAGATGCCTTGATACCCTCCGGAGAGCAGAATGCATCAGAAGACAGAGAAAAAGGAAGGAGAAGGAAATATCAAGATCTTTTCAGTGAATCCTTGAGGAGAAGACAAGTGGAACCCTGGATATCTCCAAAGAAGAACTCAGTACAGTGATCCAGCAAGGAACAACCCCTCAGGCTCGCCAGGGTATTTGCTTAGACCCTCAGAACCACCAGCCCTGTTTGACACATAATCCTCCAAGGTCAGCGAGAGTCAGGCAGGTGATCCAGCGGGCAAGATCTGCTTCAGCCACCATGCCTGAACGGAATACTGTACAAGCTGTATAAGGACTGCCCAGGAGTGCTGAAGCTGCTATGGACCCTAATGAGAATCACCTGGACTAAGCACACCATACCATCTGAGTGGTAGAGGACAGTGACAGTCTCTATTCCCAAACAACAGAACGCAAAGTTCACCGAGCAGTTCAGGGGCATAACTCTACTAAATGTGGAAGGAAAAATCTTCTTCTCTGTGATGGTGAGAAGAATGACCACCTACCTCAGAACAACTACATCAATACCAGCTGCCAGAAAGCTGGGATTCCAGGTCACCATCAGATCCAGACCACTAACAGGGACAAGAAAGATCACTCTTATACAACGTTCATTCTCAGCTGATCCTCTCCCAGCTGGAACAGGTAAGGTAACAATACGGTGGGAAGCTAACCTGCAGGGCTTTTTTCCCACAACATCTAGTGATCGATTGATTAATTTAACAGGGACCATACAGTCAAACATGGTCACAATACAATGCCTGTAACTGATCCGCAGCATATAGAGTTCGTAACTATTGCTAATTTTCAACTCATCTTGAATCTTTTCCTCATCTTTACTGGACTGATTTTCCTTTACATCAATAGTTCAATCGGAGGAAACTTTGGAATCTTTAATTGTTTTAAGAGTTCAGCGTCCTTGGAGTTCCAGGCACTCACTTTCTGCAACAAGACATGACTTGTCCCGTAAGCCGGATGGAGCCAAAAGCAAACTCCCTCATCCAAAAATGGCACGGCCTACCATGGTGCTTCTCAGCTGCTGGTCTGTATGGATGGAACTCACTCCAGCTACCCCTTGAATCCATCACCGTGGGCTACAGGCAGGAGAAGGGAAGGCTGGTGATGGAATTAAGGGATTCCTCCGACAGGACAGTGGCTAATGCAAAAGCCAGAGTTGAGACTGGAAGGAAATGGAGGGCTAAGGAGGAGGTGCAGAAGGTGATGGTAAGACTGTAACATCGACAAGTCTTGGGCATGGTCCAGACAGGGCGGGCAAGCCCTGGAAAGAGCGAGCCACCCATCAGATAGAGCGAGCCACCCATCCTATGGTCCAAGGCAAGCAGGAAGGAGAGGAAGTACATTGATTTCGCAGAGGTTACCAGAATTAAGCAGGAGGAGCTCAGAGTGAGGTCTGTGGCACAGGGGCAGCAGCGGCGATGGACAACTTGGGAGGGTCACAAGCTGAGCAATCAGCTGGGCAGAGTTCTGGAAACTCCACAGTTTCAGTTTCCTCATTAGGGCAACATAAGACACTCTCCAGAGTCCTAAAAACCTCCACCAATGGCTTGGAAAAGAGCAATCCTGAGACCTCTGTGGGACCATCAATGCCTCACTTGAGCATGTTCTGTTGGGCTTCAAAACAGTACTGACACAGGGTCGGCTCAGATGGAGGCACAACCAAGTGCTCAGGAAGTTGGCAGAGGTACTGGAGAAAAGTTGGCAGGAGGCAAACAACCAGAGTCCATCAGAGAGCCGATGCAAGATCTGCTTCCTCGAGCAACACGCAATGCATAGCAAGAGACCACCCGCCAAGCTGTTGACACCAGGGAGGTGTGGAAGATGCAAGTAGACCTGGGAAGGCAGCTCCAGTTGCCACAGGAGTTATGCAGCACCACCTTAAGACCACACATGGTGCTGTGGTCTGCTGCAGTGACGTCAGCAATACTAATGGAGCTGACAGTGCCATGGTAGGAAGGACTAGAAGCTGCCTACGAGAGAAAGAAGGCAAAGTATGCAGACCTGGAGTGCAGAAAAAGTCAATGGAGTGTGAGGCTGTACCCGGTGGAGGTGGGAGCCAGAGGCTTTGTGGGCAGATCAACATCACACCTCCTTAAGGACCAGGGACTGCGAGGAGCCACACTGAGTAGATCCACCATGGAGCTCTCTGAGGAAACTGAGAAAGAAAGCCACTGGATCTGGCTTAAACAACGACACAAGGCTTGGGGAGTAACATCCAATTAGGTTTTGCTGCAGAAGGTGTTAGGGAGACGTCCCTGTACACTGCCCCACCACCAGGAGGCGTTCTGGGTTAAGGGCCGAAATGTCAATGAACGGTGATCCCTTGCCGAAGACCCTGCAGCAAAACCGTGCGGTATAGATCAAGTTTCGGCCTGCCTCAGGGAAGAGGACACCCCTGCCATGCACTGTCCACCACAGGCACTGTTGTAGGTGTGACAAGCCCAAAGCCCAGCAGAAAGACCACCTCGCTGTAATGAATAATGCAGATATCATCACAGACTAGTTAAATATTAATTATGACTAGTCGAAATAGAATTGTAACTATCTAAAATAGATTTATGGATAGTTAAATGTCCATTTAGCTTGCCATACTACAGATCATTGGTGCACTGTGATGAACTACAAAATGCTTGAGAGTTACTGTTTGATCAGTCATTTTCTTTGTGCATTGATGAAAGGCCCCGTAATGTATTTTTCTCACAAAAATGCCACAGAGATGCCCAGCTCTGAAAGCATGTATAATTCAAAGATAAAAGCATTTCACACTGACCTGAAATTGCATTATAATTATTTATCACTATATAATACTGTGCAATAGGCTACATATTGCAAGCATTTTTTTTACTCCTTATCATTTCAGACACTATTAAGATGATAATCTAGATTAAAAAGTAATTATTAACACTTGTAATCTTTTCTCAAAAGCAAAATCCCAGACCCATTATTGGATTAGTCTATTGAAAATTCAGTGTCACTTCTCGCCATGTATTTGAACAAATCACAGATTGAGTAGATAAAAATCCATCCAATCAGCACAAACGTCCCCTAAAGCCCTGCCTCCCTGACAGTATTAATTAGTTTGGGCTTTGCAGTCCGCAGACACAGTGAACTCTGTGGCTGTACAAGGACCAAGTGTTTTTGATCACTGCTTCTAAACTGTCATAATGGTTGATGCATTTTGTGCAACTTGGAAACTGGTTGACAGCCAGAACTTTGATGAATACATGAAATCATTGGGTGAGTAAAAAATAAGATTTTATTTTTTTTCCTCAGAGACATCTTAACATCCTTAGTGCAGCCTAGTGTTTATGTGCAATGGATTGTACTTTCTGTACAGTTTATATAATACAAATAATTTTGTTCTTTTGTTCCACAGGTGTTGGTTTTGCCACTAGGCAAGTAGGGAATGTTACCAAACCCACAATTGTCATCAGTCATGAGGATGACAAAGTTGTGGTAAAGACGCTGAGCACCTTCAAAAACACTGAGATTTCTTTCAAACTGGGAGAGGAGTTTGACGAAACCACAGCAGATGACAGACATGTAAAGGTTTGTGTTCCACAGCATATCTAAAATCAGTTTTACAAAGAAATTTGACTTATTTTTAGCAGGTTGAGTCTCTTTTTACTCTGTACAAATTTGATTATAAATGATAGGCAATACTTTTTGTTTATATCATCCACAACTTTTCTCATTTCAGTCCACTGTAACCTTGGAAGGAGACAATCTTGTCCACGTTCAGAAGTGGGATGGCAAGGAGACTGAGTTTGTCAGAGAAATCAAGGATGGCAAAATGATTATGGTAAGCAGCATTACTTGTGTGTGTGTGTGTGTGTGTGTGTGTGTGTGTGTGTGTGTGTGTGTGTTTAGAATGGTAATTCTGAAGTTGTTTCTTCTTAATCAGTGTCATGGATGTTTAACGTTCCTAAATGTGCTCTCCTCGTCTTTGCTGTTTGCAGACCTCTGACCTTTGAGGGCGTGCAGGCTGTCCGCACATATGAAAAGGCATAACGTCAGTCTGATAGATGTTTCAGTGTTACCCTGGCAACTTGACAATATTACAAGGGAATTTTTACATTGTATCCTGAACTGAGAGTTTTCCCCTTTTTAAGACATTTTTTGTAAGACCTTTTATATAAAATGCACATTGTTAATTGTTTTTGAATGTTGCAGAATGTCATTAATGTTGGAGGACTGCATAACTGAGGCCTGCATTTGTGTCAAATTGAATGAAATACACACTTGATCAAAAACTGATTGTTTCTTTGTTTCTTATTGTCTAATGCAAATGCTTCATTCTTGTAAAAAATGTTTTTACTAGGGCTGTCGAAACGATTAATCGCATCCAAAATAAAAGTTTGTGTTTACATAGTATATGTGGGTGCACTGTGTATAATTATTTTATATATATAAATACACACACATGCTTGTATATATTTAAGAAATATTTGCATGTATATACTGTATATATATTTATATATACTTTATATTATATATAAATATAAATATTTTATAAATTATATTTTTTTCTTAATGTGTGTATAACTATAATATATATATAAATACAAAATAATTATACACAGTGCACCCACATATATTATGTAAAGTAAACACATAATTTTATTTTCGGATGCGATTAATCGCGATTAATCGTTTGACAGCCCTAGTTTTTATATTGCTTTAACTCAAAATAAGTTGAGAAATTTTCTACTTTTTTAACGTTATACAAGATTCAACTCATTTTTAAGTCAGTTTAATGTAGTTGTAATTACTTAAACATCCAAGTTGATTGTACTTACAAATTTAAAGGTAGCAACTTTTTTACAGTGTTGGTTTGAAACTGAAGTTTCCATATTCCTGATATATGTCACTCAAACAAAACACCTATATAGCATGTACAGCGCGCACACAAACACACACACAAGAACCTAATACCGAACTACCGGTATTTAAAAATTAAAACTAAACTAATTACAAGTGCGAATAGAATTAAAGATGTGTATATTTAAATAAAGTGAACAATCCCCAGTTTGCTTGCAATATTCGTAATTGGAGATTTTATTGCTTGCAAATTTGCATCATTATTTAATGTAATTTGTGCATTGAAGGAATCTGTCTATGAGATTTTTTCTTTTCTCTGAAAATATTTCTACACATTAGCTGCATGCTCTAATACCTGCCCAGTCCTTTGTTTCAAAACATTATTGGCATAATTGTCAGTTTAGTGTTCAAAGAATTCAATTAGTTGAAATTTTGTTCTAAAACCACATGATACTGATTTGTTTACATGTAATTTAGTTTCATTGCACATAATACAGTCTGATTAGATTAGATTTTGACTTTAAGAGTCGATGCTGCGCCGTTTTAATCCAACATCTCTAGTCATACTTAAGAAGACTGAACTTAATCTGTTGCCAGATTATTGAACTTATTTCACTACGCCCACTTCAGATGGAGAAACTCATTGAATTGCAGAGTTGCGCATGAGAAAAAGGCTGTCTGAAGTCCTGAATGACTGTTTGTTTTACTTCTAGAGCAGTTAGAACACAGGCAAACGTCTATTTAAAAGACCCTTCAGTGCAAGCCAGAGATATCTGCATCTGTATTGAAAATGTCTGTGAGAAGAACAACGTCTGTTTGATATAAAGCTATGAATGATCGTGCAGCCCTATGAAGATGACCGGCAGTAACCTCTCCACAACTTGAACCTGCCAGAGGAGACACGTTGACACTGGGTCAGAAGTTAATCCTATAATCTGTGTTGTCATTACGTAGGAGCATCATTCGATCAATTTGACCAACCATGTTCAGATCCTTCATAGACTATAGTGTAATGTTATTGGCCAAAATTTGTCACAACCACTTGTATACACTCAAATATGATATGTGCTATAATTACAAAGTAAACTGCAGTTCATGTTTATTTTATTTCAATCAACATTTTCTTTATGGTTTTAGTTAAAGTAGTTCAGTTTAAAAAAATCTTTGCTGATAATTTACTCACCCCCATGTCATCCAAGATGTCCACGTCTTTCTTTCTTAAGTTCAAAGAAATTAAGGTTTTGATGAAACATTCCAGGATTTTCTACATATAATGGACTTCATTGCAAATGGGAACCAAACGGTTCAAGGTCCAAATGAGAATTTCAGTGCAGAACTGTTCAAAGGGCTTTGAAGACGACACCAGACGATGAATGAGGGTCTTTCCCAGCGAAACGATCAGTCGCTTCAAAAATAAAATAAAAAAAGTTTAAGTTTTAAAAGCACAAATGCTCGCCTTGCTCCTGGTCTGTGATGCGCGTTCGTGACTCTCCTGTTTCATCAAAATGAACAAATCCTTTCGAGTCATGACTCGACGGGTCCTGAGATAAGACTTCTTAGACTGCGTCCCAATTCGCATACTATCCGTCCTAAATAGTATTCGAAAATAGATTAATACGTCCCAAACCGTAGTATGTTGAAATGAGTGTTTCAAAGATACCTGATGGCTCTACTATTTACCGGTCAGAATCCGAAGTGTACATTCGATGTGCACACTCTAAACGCTGACATTGCCCACAAATCATTGCGCGCTGCGCGCGGTGGACGAGGATTCGAGTTAGAACTACAAACACGAGAAAAATGTTAAAAGAGCTACAGACACGGAGGGCGTGCGAGTTATCCGCGCTGGTCCCGCGGCTGTGTAAGAGGTTTAGATAAACAGGTTTGAGTGATTAATTATCAGTATCTAACCGGACGAAAATGAATTTATTTAATGTTGTCCACATTATATTGCATATGCAGCAGCATTGTGAACTTTTGTAAAGACACGTTTAGCCATTACTTTTTAAATGCATCATTATATTCAAATTGCAAACACGAGGAAAGTATCTGCATGAAAGACCCAACGACTGGCAGATGAACGTGCTCTGAAACGGTAGGAAATCAAATGAGATAGAATGGAGGATTTTAACTGTGACAAGATGATTGACAGGGCAGTTTACGAGATGACAGGATGCACGCAGCACGCGACAGAGCCGTCTCGTTAAAGATAACGTGATAGTATGTCCCAAAAGCTTGCCTACTTTTTGCTGCATACTCGAAAGTATATACTTTTCTTCACAAAAGAGTACATACTTTCAGGGCGTAGTATGAAGTAGGCGAATTGTGGACGCAGCATTATTCGATCGCCTGGAATCGTTAAAGCCCTTTGAACAGTTTGCACTGAACTCTCATTTGGACCTTGAACCGTTTGGTTCCCAATAAAGTCCATTATATGGAGAAAATCCTGGAATGTTTTCATCAGAAACCTTAATTTCTTTTCGACTGAAGAAGAAGAACGTGGACATCTTGGATGACATGGGGTGAGTAAATTATCAGCAAAACTACTCTTTTTAATAACCCTGTATGCAACAGTCGGGATGCTAATACTCATAATGCAATATTTCGCATGATTCAGTGTGTTCCAGATTTGTACAGAGACGGTTTAGCGTGACCCACGGCTGTCACGACAGCTTCAGTCTAAACAGTGAAGCAGATTGTGAATGGACTGTTTCAGTCACAAAAGCGCAGTAATTGGAGTGGAAAGTAATGAGCCATTGTTCTCTGCACTCACGGCTGACCTAACAGCACGAGACTCATGAGCAACTTGCTCTGATTAATGAAACAAATGTTTAACCACTCATCACAATGCAGTTTTGCCAGGGACAAATACTCAGACAGGGCAGCTTCACTTAAATATAATAAAATAATGTGATGAGAATCATTTTGCATTGGGAGCAATTGTAAAAAGTAATGACATGAATGCAACTGGGTTGCATTTTCCTTACCCTCTATATTTGGATAGTTTTTGAGGTTCATGTAACCTATTCATGTGTGGTGCAGTTTGGCTGCTTCTACCATTTACAGATTAATTTATGCCAAAATATCAGTTTGTTTAGACGTGGAGCATTTTAAGTCATTATCAAAAAGATATAGGAAGCAATTGCTTCCTGCATTCAAAGTAGGGATGAAACGGAAGTTTGCTATTCCTTGTAGTTTGCTATTGCTGTGATTAAAGATTATACATTAATTTTATATATATATATATATATATATATATAGATATATATACAGAGGCGGACAGAGTACACAGCTTTATTACTTGAGTAAAAGTACAGATACCCCTTGCTAAATTTTACTCAAGTACAAGTAAAAGTACTACAGTCAGATGTCTACTTGAGTAAAAGTACTGAAGTACGTGTTTTTAAAAGTACTTGAGTATCAAGAGTACAAGAGTACATTTTCTAAATATTGCAATACTACTGCCACAGTGCTTACATTTATGAACAGAAACGGCCTACATGGAGTTATGAAAAATGTTAATGTCAATACCTTGGAGAATGTAAAAGGAATTTAAAGTAAAATCAAGTCATATATTTACCTTTTTACCATGTTGCTTTACTTAAAGGTGCAGTGTGGGATTTTTAGCAACATCTGTCGCTGAGAGCGACTATTGAGATCAGGGGAGTGAGGTTTACTCGCACAGCAACTACTAGCTGGCCTCCGTTACATAACATTCGTTTGAGAGCGAAACAACAAATTGAGGGTTTCCGAG
Source organism: Hybognathus amarus (assembly GCA_030378365.1). Lineage (NCBI taxonomy): Eukaryota > Metazoa > Chordata > Actinopteri > Cypriniformes > Leuciscidae > Hybognathus > Hybognathus amarus. Next base: position 205,197 of record JAQIUQ010004707.1, read on the forward strand.
ATTTTTCTTATTTCCATTTTTTTTTAAGTAGTTACTTTTTACTCACGGTTATGAATAGAAATGTAGTGGAGTAAAGAGTACAATATTTCCCTCTCAAATGTACTTGAGTAAAGTCATGAGTACCCCCCAAAAATGATACTTCGAGTAAAGTACAGATCCCTCACAATTGTACTTAAGTACTGTACTCAAGTAAATGTACTCCAATACCGTCCGGCTCTGTATATATATATATATATATATATATATATATATATATATATATAATCAATAATTCATAATAAATACTGCAGTATTCTATAAAAAATAAGAATTGTCCATTTTGAATTCATGTTGACTTGTTGATAAGTCTATATATTTTGCTATATTAGTATTGGGCATTCAGTGAATCTTTATGCAGGTTACATAGTTACGTCACTTACCAGCAGTGACTCGGGGATCTTTATATGCCTAATTATTTATAAGTATTATATAGCATGTGAATAAAAGTACACAAAATGATGTCTGAAATGCAGTAGTATTCGGAAAGCTCCAGTAATCTGTAGTACTATTCTATAACCATGCAATATAGGTATGAATAATTGATTCATTCAGAAATGAATGAATCATTGAATCAGAACAAGTAATAACTGGCATATGTTACTCTGTATTGTTTATCGGGCTAAAACTTTCCCTGCAAGCTGAAAAAAAAAAAACTGGTTGGCTGGTCTTTCCAGTCATAGCTAGTTCAGCCGGCTGGTTTTAGAGGGGTTGGTGAGACTGGTTTTAGCTGGTCAGGCTGAACATAATGCAGGATCCAGCTTACAGACCAGACAACCTGCTTAGGCTGGTTTTAGCTTAGCTTAGGCTATCTTTCAGCAGGTTTGCATGCACTTGTAAAACATGAGGTGGGAGAAAAATTGTATTCAACAATTTAAATTGCATTCCCCAAAAGATTTTTGCAGTTGCTTGCAAAATCATTGTGATGGAAATAATATGAGGTGGGAGCAAAATGCAAATGTTCCTAGGGCAATGCAACACTTTTGTATAGAGCACATGAAATGTTATAAAATTATAAAAGATGGCATTTTCACACAAAAGTAATAACTTTAGCATTTTCTGTTGAATAACAAAGAATTTGTAGTATTTCATGTTCATTTGTAATGAGTATTGAATGATTCCTCTGCATTTATATTGAGTAGCAGTGTAGGTGAAAAGACAATAGCTGTGTGCTTAATTTAACTGAATTCCAAAACCTATATAATAAAATAAAGCTTTCGTTTCTTTTAGATCACCACAGGTGTTTCCAAAATGCCTAGACTACCGTGTAGACTGAATTTTGTCTACAAACTGACTGAGCGAGAGAGAAAAAAAGCGTGAGGATATGGGGGGTCTATTCAGCCCCTCAGTCTATGTCAAGTCTCTGTGGCCATTTGTCAGGAAGCATGAATGCTTGCCTTCATCTTCTCCCTTTTTTTCCTTCTGTAGGCCAACCACGGTTCAGCTTTAAGCTGATTTTGCCTCTTTCTTTGTGGGCCGAGAGTAGTCCGTTCTTCCGTAGCCAATAGCCAATGAGTTTGGGAGTGACATCACTGCCAGATTATGCACTTGCCAAACATCATGAAAGAAACTCTCCCCGTTGTTCCCCAATGAAAAGAAAAGAGGCAAAGAGGCTCTGGGAAACCCTGACACTCCTCCATGTCTGCCATGGGAACTGTTAACACAGAGGAGAAAATATTTCAGTCGACAATGCAGATTGTAATCAGGCACTGTTCCAGGACTGGCACCACGGTTCACTCTGGGACTGCTTTTGAATTTTAGAGTAGTCTTGTTGCATAATGGATAGCAATGTTTAGTGTGAGAGTGATTCAAACGAATGTGTGTTCATTTGGTTTCAGTTTCAAATTTGTATTAATGGAGGGATGTCTATGTGCAAACTCTTCCATGCTGAAACAGGCATCTGTGCTACTGAAAGGACAAGTTCGGTATTTTATAATTAAAGCCCTGTTTTAAGATCGATTCTGATGAAATAGAATGGTTAATATTGTTTTTTTTAGACAATCTGTCTGCTGTCCCAGAATTTTCAGTTTCTGTGGTTGCACCCCCACACTCTCTCAATGGTAGCATAGGTGCACTGGAACAATCCTTTATAAAACACTTTAAACTTTCGTTTACAAAGATGTGAAACTCACCGAGTGGTCTGGGTGTTCACTGATATGCTCGCGCAAAAATCGCTGCAAAAGATGCTTTCCAACAGGTTATCGCAGTTTCTGTACAACTCCATTGACTTGTATTGTATGTTCTGTGATGTACGGTATTACTCGCTGCCGGAACGGAAATGGGGTTGTTTGTATTCTTTCTGTAAGTCTCATGCAGTCGCGGTATAGGCCCTGTCCGAAATCGCGCACTTCACGCGGACTTGCGGCTCGTGGACTTAAATTGCGTGTGCTCGTCAAATCTCACGAAGTCGTAGGCTGTCCCATTTGGCATTTTAACACTCTGAAGTGTGCTCAGCAGCGCCCCTTTGTACCCTTGAAGCGGTCTTCCGCGAAGCCGGCATAGATGCAGGCTCCACGCACTTTAACTACCCAGGAATCCTTGCGAAAGGCCAATCAGACAACAGATGGGAGGAGATTTCACTCACGGATTGTAAAGATAGGATATTAAAGGTGTAAGTATCATTATGGTTATGATATAGGCATACATTTTACCAGTTGTACAGTCTATTCGAACCTTTAGAGACCAGTGGTTGATATGTCAAACATAATAAAAGAGTGTTAAATAATACGATCGCATTATATGATTCATTACATAAATAGAACCAAATGCATTGGCTTTACTGAGTCATAAACGTATTATGAATATCTGAAACCTATACATTTTTCTTAAACTCATTTTAATTTTGTGTTAAAATTTAACATTATGTATTATTATTTACAACTTTTTGTATCATTTACATAACCATGACATCTATTGCAATGCCCAGGTGGCATATACAATTATAGAACTTTAAAAGCAGGCTGCGTATTTCACATGGACATAAGATTTGAGAAAATAAAATAAATCCTGCTTTTGTACTTATACTGTCTATGCAACAACCAGACCGTCTTCCTGTTTCCGGCTTAACCGATCGAGTCTGTCCCAAAATACCTCTCACTGCGCCCTCGAAGACTCGCGCTAAGGGCACTGATAGGTCTGCACTTCATGACGTAACCGGAAGTGTGGACTCTGAGGAAGTCCACAAGTCCGGAGTGTGCCATTTGGACAGGGCCATAGTAGGCTACACTATACAAGTGGTTTGCTTGCAATTGGCAAAGGTGCATTATCGCCACCAACTGGGCTGGAGTGTCTATTATTCAAGCTCTCAACGGAAGAATGTACGGTTGTGAGGCGTTCAGAAAAATAGGTCTACAGTTTTACAATGAATGGTAAAACACCTGTTGGAAAGCATCTTTTGCAGCGATTTTAGTGTGAGCATATCAGTGAACAACCCAGACCACTTCGATGTGTTTTCACGTCTTTGTAAACTGAAGTTTTATGTGTTTTATGAAGAATTGTTCCTGTGCACCTATGCTACCATTGTAGAGGTGTGGGGGTGCAACCACAGAAACTGAAAATTCTTGGACAGCAGCATCTGTCTAAAAAACTTAACAATTCTATTTCATCAAAAACGTTCTTAAAACAGGGCTCTAATTGTAAAATACTGAACTTGTCCTTTAAGTCCCCATTTTGATTTTCGTGTCCTTGTTGAACCAACGAGAACTATTAAAAATTCCATATATAGACTAGTGGTGGAAAAAAATTGATATTGCAATATATTGTTGTGCTCTTTGTTGCAATAAATAATCGATACACTAACGCCCAATATCGATATTTTAATACAACACGAAATGATTAATTTACCCGTTGTCAGTGTCACTACCCAATATCTACCATTCTGTTTGCGGGGGCGCTGTTCGAGTAAAATAGGGGTAAAGTGGCGCAATCAGTGGCCGGTGGTGAAGAACACAAGTTAACTAACAACAAGAGAAGCGAGAAGAATGGCGGAAAACAATAAAAAAAACGAATCAAAGACCCACCCGTTAGTTTCCACTCTAAAGTGTGGAGACACTAAGGCCCTATGATTTCCGCGATCATCAAATCGCGATGGATTTGGCCAATGTAACGCCAAATCAGCACAATGTTGGAAATGTTGGCATTAATAAATGCATAAAATTTCCTTATTTCCTTATTCCTTCTTTTCAGTCACATATATCGTGATATATCGTTGATGAAAATTCTTCCAATATATTGAATATTCGTAGATATCGTGAATCGTGATATTATCATATCGTGGACCACATATCGCCACAGAATTGAATCGTGAGGTACCTGTATCGTCCCACCCTGATATAGACGCACATACACACAAAACATCAAAAAAACTTGGAGAGGAAAAAAGTATTCCCCAAAATAAGTAATGGTTGGTATTAGCAGCATGCAATCCATTTTGAAAAATGATTGCCTGATACACACCGTTAACTGCTCTTTACCACAACTATCGTAATCAGCCAATCACATGGCAGCAACTCAATTTAGCCACGTACTGTTCAGATATGGTCAGAAGAAAATCTGAGCATCAGAACGGGAAAGAAAAAAAAAATGTCTTGTTGATGCCAGAGGTCAGAGGAGAATGGCCAGACTGGTTTAAGCTGATAGACAGGCAACAGTAACTCAAATTACCACTAGTTACAAAGGTCTGCAAAAGAGCGCCTACCTTAGTGTTGTTGTTTCACCATGTCCATCCCTTTATGCCCACAGTAAACCCATCTACTTCCAGCAGAATAACACACCATGGTCACAAATCTCAAATTGGTTTCTTGAACATGACAATGCGTTTCACTGTACTCAAATGGCCTCTATAGTCACCAGATTCTCAATTCAGTAGAGCATTTTCATATTCACTTACGATTCTCATCACGGATGTGCAGCCGACAAATCTGCAGCAACTGCGTGCAATGATATCATGAAATATGGACCAAAATCTCCTGAGGATTGTTTCCAGAACCTTGTCTGAATATGCCACAAAAGAACCAAGACAGTTCTGAAGGCAAAAGGCGTCCAACCTGGTACTGAGGAAAGTGTACCTAAAAAAGGCTATTGTTCTCTATATGTAAAACCATAAAATTCAAAGGGTGTTTCTTTTTAACATTACGGTGTATATAATAAAATATATTGCTTACCATGTACAGGGTACTTTTAGGATATGCTCAGTTAGGAATGGCCTCTGTTGGCATGGAGATGTTTAAGTTTTTTTTTCCTGAATAGCAGTCTGGCAGAAACCTTGAATAGCATAAAGCAGAGTGTGCATACCAATGCAGTTAACACACTGAACTTTTGGCAGCTTTTTTGTAGGATAAGATTAGAAAAATGTGCATGTTTCTGAATCCTTAATCTTGTATAATCATCTCAATTATTTAAAAAAGCTAATTAAATGTAGCTATTTCACTCTACATTATATTTCAGTCATTTAAATGCAGTTTGTAGCATCACTTAATATTGTGGAAAAATAGTTGAATGTGAATACACTGATTGATATGTTGTTAATTAGCAATTGATTTTAGGTTTACATTTGAACTTTTATAGGAAAATTACAAAAGGACCAGAAAGGAAACATGAGAGCCTATTGCAGTAATGCCACCTACTGGGGATAGTGGATGTTGACATAATGGCCTGGGTGATGTTGAAATAATCAAATAATTCTATAGCTTTGTTAAAAAAAAAAACAATTGGTTTGATAATTGCAAACATTTATTTCTTCTAAGTCTTAAATCAGACCTTCAGCAGTATTTGAGTCTATTACAGTAAGAGTTGCATTGCAGCTCCAATGGCATTTACAGTTGCATACAGGGCCTTATCGGTGCCATATTGTTAATTCTCTTGATAGATTTATAAATCTTTTCAGTTTATGGCTATAACTTTTACAGAGAATGTACATATTAATGCATTTCACAACTTTTGTCATTTTGAATATCTGACTGCAAAACCATGCAAAAGACACTAACCCCCCAACCTCACATGATGCACACACAATATTACATGATAAATGATATAATAATAAATATGATCTGGATTAGATTCAATAAAATTCATAGAACCATCATGCAAAACTATTATCTTTGAGGAACATATATTAATTCTGAATTATATTTAAAAGCAACACTATGCAAGGAACTAGTTTGAAAAGGCTATTCATCAAATCTACCATGGGTAAACTAAGTCAAAAAAAGACAATTTCCATTACAATTGACTACTGCTATAGTATGCATACCAGGTATGCAGAGAAAAATAATATCACATACTTGTGAAGATCTTTGTACAGATCTATGGAGCCACATGCTGAACTCCTGCAGGAAAGAGTAGCAGTAAAAGAAATGGCTCCGGGGTGGCCCACTGGCACAGCACATTTTAGGAGTCTCATTAGTACACACTATTAAACACTCACTAACATCATTAAATCAAGTAAAGGAGAGCTCTACTAATGAGCTGATGAGAATCAGGTGCCAGGGATCCACCAAAGCCAGTGCAGAGAAACACTGCTTACATGAAATACATTTCATCTGGCACATCATATCATCCCATCCTGAAAAATCTTCTGTACGTGTATAATGTGCAATACAGACTATTTTTAAAACACAATTAAAATTGCATTTAATTAGGTAGGTTTATCCATGTAATATTGCAAAACAGCCACATTTTCACCTACATAAACTATTAATGTTCTGTGGAAAAATGCGGTAGCATTTGCAATGTAAAAAGAAATACATTCGCTTGGATTAAAACAGTGCAGTTTCCTTGACGTTTTTTCCTGGATTAAGCACCACTGTTTAGTTTCATTTCTTTATGCAAAATCCAGTGTGTTCCTTCATACAGAGCACTTGACCAAAACATTGGTTTCGTAGAGCCTAAAGTATAGATTTATAAACTTAAAATAAACTTAAAAATAATAAACATAAATAATAAAAAATAATCTATGTAATCTAAATATCTATACATTCAGAGGAACTGAGCTTACTGTCCAAAGCCCTTATTTCTCAGTGCAGTTGTTACGTCTGTAAACGGTTTAGTAAACGTTGTTACTAAGAAAATATACATGAAATATTTGTTTCATATTTCTTAATCTATTATACTTGCACTCTATTCCTCCTTCCTTCTGACAGAAAACAGTGGAATGCTTTGAATTAGCACCCCATCAAAATGAGGTAATGTACCTTGTATATAAAAGACTGTATGATCTTAGTATCCTGAAGCCCACTGTAGTGTTCAGAAAGGAAGAAAGTTGGTTCGTTACTTCCTGTCAGTGCTGTCTGGACAAACTATACTCACATCCATGGTACAGTACCAATAAAAAGATCTATAGCCTTAAGATAATACTTAATGCAATGTTTGCGACCTCTGTTATTCTAGCAACAAACTTTGCTGCATTATTTTCACTGTAAAGCTGCTTTGAAACAATCTGTATTGTAAAAAGCGCTATATAAATAAAGGTGACTTGACTTTAAAAATTAGAGAAATAAGTTTTCCAAGAAGTTCGAAATCCAGGAAGTCACTCAAATCTCTTTCACATTTCTAGGTCGTTTGTTGGTGTAATGCAGTAGGACCTACTGCTGAACCTCTATGCTGCATTACATTAGCAGGTTCCTCAGTCTTCAGAGGTCTGTCCTCCACTGGCTTCGCCATGTTGTTTAACGTCAGACTCAGAGGTTTGGCTGGACTCACCACAGCGGCGGTGAAAGGGGAAGAACGGATACTGAGTATCATCCTCATCCACAAAGAAACACTGGAAGTAGGGAATGTCCTCTGTAGTGGAAATAAAATTAGAGGCTGTTTTCAGGATTATTTTTTTGGGAATAGCACATACAAAGAAAAAAAAAACAGTAAACAGACTTTTGTCTCTGATTTTGAAATATTTCTGTTGTCAAGATGGTTCATAAAATTAAAATGAGACTGCTTTGAAAAAAACAAGCACATACTGTATATGGTTTGATTAGGCAGATAAAGCTTCACCATGTTCTTGAGTTCACACCTGATATAGTGAAAATGTAAACAAAACGTACCCCTCTCCTCTATCTCTGGAATATCTTTGGTGACATCAGGTTCTACACCTACAGTAAAAAAAATATATTGTTTTAATTTTAATCTTATTTTACACATCACACACACGTGTTATGGAGACCTTCCAAAGACATAATTGTTATACTGTGCAAAATTTATTTTCCACCAATGACAGAACAGACACACACACACGCACACAAATATCTTACCTTTTACTTCCTTGTCTATGACTGCTTCCTTCTCAGTTGGCTGGACTCCTGATTACAGAACATTCAAAATATCAGTTAAAATGTACATGGGAAGGGTTGTAAATAGTACAATATGTTGCCCATAATCAGAATAAGTGGATTCTGCTCTTCTTCTTGAGGATTTAAAAAATATAAAAAGCCTTTATTCACTCGTGACTCAAAAAAAAAAAACAAAAAAAAACATACCTTTTTCTTTGACATGCTCAGGTTCTAAAAAATAAATAAAAGGAAAATAGAATACTTTATGCATTCCTTTTTACCAGGAAGCAGATTCCTGTTCCTTATGAGCTGGATTGCTTGGTGGAATTAATACTTTCAATATTTCTTCTCATACATAATATATATTTTTAGCATATATGTTGATGAAAAGATTTCTATACTCCTGATATTAGGCAGCTATCATATTATCAACTATTAATGTTACATCTGTTAATGAAAATATAAAATTATTATTTTTGGAGTGGAAAAATACAGAACTGAAATGAAAAATAACACTGTTAAAAGTCTGTTAGTAAATAATCATTCTATGTAATCTAGCCATAGTATCTTTCTTTAAAGGTTCCTTAACTTCTTTGATTTTTTTACAGGTGATTTCTAGCATCAGGAAATATTTATATTTAATAAACACTGACACAAAAACATCTTTTTACTTTATCCCTTACAAAACTAGGAGAAAGTCAATGTGTTGGATGAGTTTTTACTAAAATACATTTTTAGGAGTAAATAATAAATTTTACCTTTCTTTTTCGGGCTCTGGTCTGATCTTAGCTTTTGGAGCCTCTTTGTCTGAGGATAGAAAAGTTAATGTGAAATTTTTTTAATGTGGATATAATTATTTTTAGTTTTTTTATAGAAATGCACTTCTGATTTTGGTTTTTATTGTCTTAATTACCCATAAAATCAAAGCATTCATAAATTTGTCTGGCCAATTAACGGTCAAAACGGTCAATTAACATAAAATATATATTACACCTGGTGATCTGCTGAAGTTTTTTGACATACCTTTCTTAGCAAGTGCTGGTTTTAGTGATGTTTTTCAATGCATCACGTTCTGTGTGAAGAAAAACTTTGCTAAGCTGAATGCAAGCTTCCATTTCATAACTGATCAAAGAGAGCTGGATATAATTTTCACTCTTGTACACATGCAAAGTACAGAGCTGACGAAAAGACAATATGGAGAAGAAGTACATCAGACTGTACATAAAAAGTAGACGTGAAAAATGTAGAATATTCTAATAATGCTCTTACAAAGTTTCGATTTTATTAACAAATTGTCTCGGTCAACTTCCAAAAGAAAAAAATATTCCTGAGAATTAACAAGTAAAATAATAGGTTGGAAATGATGCCCATTACCTTTTTTTACATGTGCTGCCTTAGTAACGTTCATCAGAGCATCACGATCTATAAAAGAAAAAGTTTCAATCACTCACAGCATGTGAACATTGAAGAGGGAATCACACTTTATATAAAAACTTGGTGAGCCTTAGGTTGGATTAGGCCTTTTCAGTTCAATTAGGACATTTAAGTAGCTTTTATAAACATGTCTTAGAAAAAAAAACATTAATGGTGTGCTTTCTGAGACAAAACAATGACATATTTGAAGATATAACTGTCCAAGTGGCTTTCAGTTAAAACAGATTAAACAAGGATTTTAGTCTAAGGACTAGGCTTAAAGGCCATTGCACACCGAGTATGAAATTTCTGGATGCGTTTTTTCGTGTTCGTCAGCCTAAAAATTCGTCACGCATAGAAACCTTGCACATCCGAGTCCGATGCGTATTTATTAAACATTTGCGGGAAAAAACGCAAAATACCAAATGGATTCGTCAAAGCAGTGAGGATGATTGTGTTGCCCTCTCTCTTATTGAAAAGAGAAGAAAGAGAAAATATTACGTCCATCCAATCCTGAAATTGCGCCGAGAGGAAGGAGAATTTCACCTCCTTATCAAGGAGTTGCGAATTAATCCCTAGCGATTCAAAATTTACTTCAGAATGTCAGTGGGACAGTTTGATGCTTTGCTAGCGATTCTGGAGCCACATATTAAAAACAAGACCACCAATTTCCGTGAACCAATCGATTCTGAACGGAGATCTGGCAGTATGTCTAAGGTATGGACACGCACACACACACACACACACACACACACACACACACACCCGCGCGCGGCCCGGTTGAAGCGCTGGGCAGGCAAAACAACTAGGCTGTGATACATTGTGCCCAAATAATACATTAGTTATCGAATTGGCTGCTCAATCACATCTTATTCGATCCTAAATTTCAATCTGATTGAAAGGGGAGGTTTATTAATTTCATAATCCAATATAGAGAGAGAACATAAACACTTGATAGAACTGAAAACCGAAACTGAAAGCACGGCGCAAATGTGCAATGATTTGAGGACGAGCTTTCCCCTGCCCAGAATTGTCAAAAGACCTCTCAAAATGCTGGCTCTGGATGCGAAAACGCCGAAAATCGATCCCGATCCGATTAATTTTATGACGGACGAAAGTTTCGGAGGCGGTGTGCAAGCATGATTGACATAACGTGAGGTCGAATTATTTTTTTTAACGTGTGAAAATTTCGGATGCGAATTTTGGACTCGGTGTGCAATGGCCTTAAGACTTGAATGTACATTCTGGTTCCTGTTTAGCTGTCGCTTGATGACTATAATTCATGACTAGCTTGTGAAATAAGACATTTTGATACCTTTTTTAGCTTTTTCCTTGGATACCTCTGGTTTTACTTTCACACCGACAGTCTCCACCTCTGTAAAAGATACAAACAGCACGTAAACAAGAAATCATTTGTAATGTTAGCTTTACTTTAAATTATAATTGAGGGAAATACAAGTATGATAATGTCAAAAATCTAAATATTTCTAGCATGGATGAAATACCTTTCATTGTCCTGTTGTCCATCCGTAAAAGTGTAATTTGATTTTGAGTCGACTCCAGATCACTTTTCATTTCACCAATGTCCTTCCTCATTAAATCCAGAAGAGACAGTTTTTGGTTGATGGAGTTCAGGAGCTCCACATCCAGACCGATAAGACCAACATCATCTGTGTGTTCACAAGTGTTTTGAAATCATATGTGTAATGATCTGTGGCCATTCTAATCAGTTACACTTTATTTCTCTGACTATGCAACTACATGTCAACTAACTCTCATTAGAGTATTAGTAGAGTGTTAGGTTAGGGTTAGTAGAATAGGTTGACGTGCTAAGTGACTTATCGCAAAGATTTTAGATATACAAAAAGATGTTGCACTCATATTACTATGAAAAGGAGAATGAGCAATGTGAAATATGGCTGGTCCAGCCTGAAAAATGCATTTTTCTTGTGTTCATGATTTGAGCGTTTAGAAAGTAAATTTATGAGACAGTTGTCATATTTTATTGGCGGATTCAAATAAAAAATGTAATTGTATGCCTGATGAACAGTTTTTTGGAAAATTTGATGTTTCCCCATTTAAAGTGATAGCAGCTGTATTTGCTTGACTGAAATAGCAGCCCAAGAGACGTTTCAAGATGGTTGCCCAATGAAATGACTTGCCTTGTTATATTAAAAATATCCTGGCTCTTCCAGGTGTAAAAAAGTGTAAAAAAGCTTTAATTAAACTTGAACATATAATTACAAAAACAGTATAATTACAACATTTTCAAAAAGACTTACCTTTTTTTGGTTCTGGTGCTGGTGCCTTTTCTTTAGCGACTGTAGGCTCTATACAAGAGTATTGTTTCATGTGATAATAATTTTATAAAAAAAAATGTATTACAGAAAGCAACACTACGTAAATGTAGGATGATTTCATTTGCATTCATACCTCTCTTTACAGGAGCTCGCTTAACTTTCTCCTTGATGACTTCAGCCTCTGAAAAGGAAATGATGCAAAAATATTTGGAGAATATAAATAAATTCATGTAAAATATATATATATATATATATATTCTAGGGCTGGGAAAAGATTAATCGCTGATTAATCGCATCCAAAATAAAAGTTTGTGTTTACATAATATATGTGTGTGTGTAGTGTGTATAATTATTTTGTATATATAAATACACACATATGCATGTGTATATTTAAGAAAAATGTGTTATTAATATATCAAATATTTATATTTATGTATAATATTAATTTTGTATAAATATATATCAAGTATATACATGCAAATATTTCTTAAATGTTTACATGCATGTGTGTGTATTTATAATTATAAAATAATTATACACACTACACACACACATATATTATGTAAACACAAACTTTTATTTCGGATGCGATTAATCGCGATTAATCTTTTCCCAGCCCTAATATTTACTTTCTAAAATGGGAGGTAAAATGTTGGCAACTCTTACCTTTCTTCTCAGGGGCTGGTTTAGCTTTCTCCTTGATGACTTCAGCCTCTATAATGTTGATAAAATAGAAACATACAGAATAAAATTAAAAAAAACTTAGTATAGCATAATATAAAATTCTGCTTGGTGTTAATGTAAATCAAACCTTTCTTCTTGGGGGCTGGTTTTACTTTTTCTTTGATGACTTCAGCCTCTAAAACAGCAATAATAATAATAACAGAATAAAACCTCTTTGCTTTATGGCTTGTCAAAAAATTAATGAATGAAATAACCTTTTTTCAGGAGGCTGAAACTTGATTTGCAAGAATAATCACAGTATACAGGAAAAATAGAAGCAACTCATACCTTCCTTCAGGAGGGCTGGTTTAGCTTTTTCTACAGCTTCTGAATTAGTGATGATGAAAAACATATTTAAAAAAATTAAAACACAGAACTAAGGAAAAGTGTTATTGTTACAGCTTATTAAATAGCAGTAGTTTAATTTACATTAATAGTTTAAATGGCATTCATCTCACACAAAAAAATACCTTTCTTTGGTGCTGGCTTTGGCTTTTCTTTGGTTATTGCGGGTTCTTGTAAAACATGGCAGTAGAATTGTATGATAGCAAATTAAATGAATGGAAAAATTTAATTAAAAGGTCAACTAAAATAGGTACCCTTTTCTTCAGGGACTGGCTTTTGCCTCTTCCTTGGGAACCTTGACTGGATTTGAAATAAGTAAATAATATTGTTTCTGAGAAAACCTTGACATTTTCATATATTTTAAGGGTTTTTTTTCAGCATATGGATATGGTCTTCACATGCATATAATGTTCAGGTATGTATTCAAATTGCAAATGTTAAAAGATTAGCATAGATTATACTATACCTTTCTTTGTAGGTTCTGGCACTGGTTCAGGTGCCTTTTCCTTACGAACTTCGGGCTCTGTAAAACAGCATTGATTCATTTGATGAATGAATTAAGTGGGAAGCAACATCATTACAGGACGATTTCATTGACATCTATACCTTTCTTTACAGGAGCTGGTTTAACTTTCTCCTTGATGATTTCAGCCTCTACAGTGATGACAATATACATGTTTGTAGATGAAGAACACATTTTGGCTTAGGGATAATGTCAATTTAATATCAGACAACAGTAACTCAAACCTTTCTTCTCAGGGGCTGGTTTAGCTTTATCTTTGATGACTTCAGCCTCTAAAAATAATGAGGATATAAAATATTTAAACTATTAGCATTATCATAAAACTAGCCTATATATATATATTAGTGCTGTCAAACGATTAAAATATTTAATCGCGATTAATCACATTAATGTCATAGTTAACTCGCGATTAATCGCAATTAATCACACATTTTTATTTATTCTAAATGTCTCTTGATTTCTTTTTGTCCCATAATTTTTCTCATTTTAATGCTCTTATCAACATGGAAAAGTGGATCGGCTTGCTTTGTGCAAATGTTTTTTTATTGAAAACAACATTGGCATATACTGTGTTCAAATTCACACTAGAATTCTCACTTGGAGCAAATAATCTCTACACAATGTAACACTGTCCATCAATAAAAGTGTGAAAGAAATACTGACGAGGTCCTGATATTGACGAGGGGGCGGAGAATTCGCATCAGCTGTGTGTGTGTGTGTGTGCGTGCTTGGCCATCATCAAGCGGTATTTCAGACTGTGACGTGCTGCGATGATGATAGCTAAGTTCACAATGACAAAACACACAGATCACTTTGGTCTTATCAATAGAACCATTTGGCAACTTTTTAAAAGTAAACTTTCCATTTAGAATCTTATTGGCATCCATTTTGGCGTTCATCACACTCAAAACATAACATTAACCAACTATTTGGCCGGCTCGCAAGCCCAAATGAGTGTGTGCGTCGTGCCTGTTGTTTTGTTTCCGAGTCTGGCTAGATCCGCTTGCGCTTTGGTCGACGAAGCAACAAAAAGTCTTCGTGCGGCGCAAGCCATTGAAATGAATGGGTTTCATAGCGCAGCGCAAAAGCATGTGAAAGAAAACTACAAAGTTTTCTAGGACAAAAAGACCATTAATCGCGTGATAAAAATTAACGCCGTTAAAATGGGTTTGTGTTAACGCCGTTAATAACGCATTTAACTGACAGCCCTAATATATATATATATATATATATATATATATATATATATATATATAAAATAACATTGTATAACAAAATAAATAACATTGTTCCCTTAGTCCCCTTAGTCGTTGTTCCGAAGTCAGTCGGATATTGATGCTATGGTAAACGGCATACAGCGAGACCGGTGTTCTGAAGCATGTATGACAAACGTACATTTTTGGCTGACAAGACTTCATGACTTCACAAGCAGAGCGCCTGTAAGTATAAAAGGCCGCTTGTAATACACAGCATCAGCTTTTTTGTTGTCAGGAGCCGCTTGTTTGTACATGTGTGTAAAGGCTAATTCACACTGCACCGACAGTCGCAGACCAATGCTGTCAGTCTCCATATTACAGTGTGTAACTTATCAGACATTCTAATCCCGAGTATGTTCAATTGGCGAAAACAAGCTCCGACAGATGCCAACAAACTCCAATAAGGGTAGCACACTCATCTTACAAAAACCCAATGAAGTGTTTGTTGCCGTCTTGTCGGTGAGGTGTGAATTGGCTTTAAAGGAGAACTCCGGCGCAAATGAACCTTTGGCCTTATTTCACATTGTTACCTAGTCAACCGTTATAATAGTCTAGTTAAAAAGGCTCTACCAGTCGATCTACGAACGCCGATCCAAGTGCGCTGGTGAGATGTGAATAAGGTGATAAGGTGAGCGCGAACAGTAGGCTACGTGTACATATTGAAGAGAGAGAAAATGGTTCGTGTTTGTGTTTCTTCTGGGAACAACGGACCATATGAGATTCTACACAGTTCAGCACACTTGGATCGACGTTCGTAGATCGACTGGTAGAGACTATCTTTCAAAGATGGCTTCTTCCTGTATTCACGAAGTTTGTATAAAATATCTTCTTATTAAACTGTATGGACACTGACAAAGTTCTCAATGCTTCGGTTTGAATGTAGGGACCCTTATTATGCTACCGTGTTACTGTGGGCTATTTTGAGCCTTGTTAGTGGTAATAACAAGCGATTTTTATTTGTCTATACTTCTATGCCCCACATATTAGCGTTATAGGCTAAACTGTTTTAAGAGATAAAACTATTTACATTCGGCAATCATGAAAACAAATCTCAGATAACGGTTGACTAGGTAACAATGTGTAATTAGAGCAAAGGTTCATTTTGCGCCGGAGTTACTCCTTTAAGATTACACTCTTTTGGAGAGGGTTTGACTCCTGAGTAAACTGGATGTGCTCATTATGATGCATTCACGTTAAGAAGCTCTGTTTTTGCCAGCAGTTTAAACTGTTTGAGTTTGAGTTTGGTCTTTAACTTGAAATGTTAAGTAACCCTTGCCTTTCTTCTCAAGAGCTTGCTTAGGTTTCTTCTTGAAGATGTCGGCCTCTGAAATGTTGATAATATTAAATAAAAAGATTATAAGCATGATCTTAAAAGTTTCTTTTTCAAAATTTTTTTTTCATTACATATCAAAGTAAATCGAACCTTTTTCTCAGGTGCTGGTTTAGCCTTCTCTTTGATGACTTCAACTTCTAAAATGATGATAACAGCATTATCTTAAAACTATCCAAAACAGAATTTTTTTACATTGTTTTTCAAAAATAAACAACACATACACAGGCGTGCGACCTCTGACATATATCAATTGTAAGTCGTTTTGGATGAAAGCGATACAGCTTAATCAAGATACAGGACAATTTCATTGATATCAGTACCTTTCTTTACAGGAACTTGTGTAATTTTCTTTTTGATTACTTTAGAAATAATGAAAATATGTAGAGAAAATAATTATCATCATAACATCGAATATGAGTAAATTTGAGTTTCGTCTTTATCTTCAGAATGAAAGCACACATTAAGCCACAATAACCGTTAACTCTTACCTTTCTTCTCAGGAGCCGGCTTAGGTCTCTCCTTGATGATTTTAGCTTCTAAAGTGTTGTTGGTATTAAATAAAAAGTTTTTTTAGCATGATTTTGTATTTACCTAAAGAATCTTTTATTACATTTTTAAAGTAAATCAAACCTGTCTTCTCAGGAGCTGGTTTTACTTCGTCTTTGGTGACTCCAGCTTCTGAAATTGTGAAAATGTTTACATATTCAGAAGTAACTAAATACATATAATAGAGTATTAAAGTACAACTCAATTTACACAGTTACATTAAAGCACATACTATCTGCTTGTATTTAGGAAAAAAAAATCCCACCTCTTTTGGGTTTTGGTTCAAGAGTCTTTTTCTTTAGAAACTTCAGGCTCTATAAAACAGTATTTTTTTTATGTGATACTTGAAACGCTATACAGCAGGATGCCAACATTACACACAGTGATTTCATTAACATCCATACCTTTCTTTGCAGGAGCTGGTTTAGCTTTCTCCTTGATGACTTCAGCTTCTGATATGGCAATGATATTAAATAAAGATTGTAAAATATCTTCATTTCATAAGAATAGAATCTTAGATTTATCCTTAACACCGAATAAAATCACTTGAATTATTATACAGTGGGAAAGCAAGAGTACACACATTGTGATTTCATTGTCATCCTTCTTCATTGTCATACCTTTCTTTGCAGGAGCTGGTTTAACTTTCTCCTTGATGACTTCAGCCTCTGAAATGGCAATGAGAATATTTAGAGACTGTAAAAAATCTTAAATGTATGAATCTTAACTTTAACACAGGAAAAAAAAATCACACAATGAAAAAAAAAGAGCAACTTTTACCTTTCTTCTCAGAGGCTGATTTAGCTTTCTCTTTAACTTCAGCCTCTGAAAAGAAAATATTGTAAAATTATTTTGTGGGGAAAAGAATTTGTTTAGCAAAATTTTTGTCTTTTTCTTACAAATAAAGTAAAATTAACAGATAAAACAATAAATCAAACCTTTTTTCACAGGGGATGGTTTTACTTTTTCTTTGATGACTTCAGCCTCTGAAATGGCAATGAAATTATATAGAGATTGTAAAATATCTTCAATTCATAAGAACAGAATCTTAGATTTATCCTTAACACTGAATAAAATCACACAATGTAAAAAAAACAACACTTTTCTTTTTACCTTTCTTCTCAGGGGCTGGTTTAGCTTTCTCCTTGATGACTTCAGCCTCTGATATGGCAATGTTATTATATAGAGATTGTAAAATATCTTCAATTCATAAGAATGCAGAATCTTAGATTTACCATTAAGACCTAATAAAAAAATCAATAAAAAAAAATCACACAATGTAAAAAAACAACAACTCTTTTTTTACCTTTCTTTCTCAGGGGCTGGTTTAGCTTTCTCCCTTGATGACTTCAGCATCTATATTTGTATGGCATAACATATGAAATGAAATGCATAAGGTTAACATTATCTTACAACAGAAATTGTCATTATTTCACAAATGAATGCAAGTAAGAATACCTTTCTTTGGTGTTGGCTTGGGTTTTTCTTTAATCATCTCAGATTCTGCAAAGCAAAGAAGAGTTTAATGTTAAAAAAGCAGACATTTGTTGCATCTTCTCTCATGACATCATTTATCATAATTTCCTTTGTAATGTTTAGAAAAGCAGAGAAACACTTGAAATATCAGTCACAAGTGGCTACTATCAAACAATTGACATAACTTTCTACAGTCTATGCATCAAGTCAGAT
>JAQIUQ010004708.1:0-25000 GCA_030378365.1 Hybognathus amarus
TGTAGCGGGTGTTAACTCACTAATGGACCAGACAAATAAAATCAGAAGACTGCTTGGTACGAAAACGGAGGTGGTGGTGATGCTGAGAAAACAGGCAGAGACAGAAGGTAGGTTGAACCTTAAAAGTCAACTTTACTTTATGTATTTTGTGATCTTTTCCTTTAGTATTTTCCTTTTTGTTTCCTCAATCACAAAATAACAATACAAGATAACAGAGGAAATAAATATATACAAAAAACCTTATATATTACCTGGGTGCACCCTCTAAATAACTTTTTGCATATCAATAATCACAATTGCACTCACTGTTTTCAATTGATCACAAAGAAAAGAAAAAAAAAAAACAATCACCAGTGGCCTAACACATTAACCACTGCTTTCAAGAAATATCAAATGGAATGTTGATCAATGTAATACTTTCACAATTGTGTAAACAGAGTTACTGTTTCAGTCCCAAGAAACATATCAGTCTTTGAAAACATGTACTCTTACTTATCCGAGCAGGTGAAGCGGAATAATGAGACGGAAATCTGTCCTCTAAGTTCGTGATCCCTTCAGAATCGAAAAGTGGGAGGCTCGCCATCAATTGGGGAAATCCATCTTGGAAAAACAATTCACACAAGAAAAAAAACCTGGCCTGATCACAGACCAGAGTATGCATTCAATATTGCATATCATTAATGATCTACAATTACATATAAAACACAAATAAAATACATGTTTATGAAAATATCATCCTAACAATTTACATTGTACTTAATTACCTGTCCATTCACTTTTTTCTCTTTTTTTCCACAGGCACGCGCAGACAAAATGGCGTCAGCAGTGAACACTTAATACACCATGCGATCTGACACAACCACACTGCAAATGAACAATCCAACCCATACAACATCAGAATATAACAAAATGTTGTCTCATATGAATAAAACAAATAAAAAGCTTTTACATTCAATGTGTTGTCATTCGTTTTTAATGCTAATTGTAACATTGGTAAACTCACCGAGTTAATGTAAACTCTGAAGTGCCCGAGTGACGATCATAAAAGGTCATCTACTGTCTTACTTCTCAGATTTTTTCCGTTTTGGAACAGTTTTGAACAGTTTAAGAACTATATCAGTTCAATTCTAGCACTCTCGTCAGATTGCTCTCATCAGATCAGATATCTCCGTCGCTCTGCATCTGTTGTCTAATCTGCGCAACGCTGATTCGTAAGCAAGGGGCGGAGCCAGCAACCAAACGCTCCGATTGGTGGATACTCATCACTTAACCTAACTCAATTCAGATATATTTATATTATTTTGTATAGAATTTCACATTTATGAATAATCATAACATTCAATTCAAGCAACATAAAAATAAATAATAACTGTAAAACAATTATTTAACCAGGGTTACACTTTCCCCCCCTGAAATCATGCAAGACCCTTTGCATGCTCTGAGTGGCTGATTAGTCACTACATTTGATGAAACATCAGGTAAAATGGAAAGGGCATCTGGATTTTCAACACCATTGAGAGAACTAACAAGGGCAGTGCTTAACCCCTGGAACAAAGACTGAACAACAAAAGACAAGGGGTTTCCAAGTTAAAAGTAGGCAAGTCTCTCAGGTTCCCCTCTCTGCCTATTAGAGCGTCTGAGCGGAATATCTGAATTATGCCCCCCCTCAGTTTCTGGCTGTTGTTCTTTCCCTTCAACAGGAACATCTGATACTTCAGCGTAGTTTGTCACTTCAGCTTCATATTCACTCTGAACAGGTAGGTCTTTTTTTGTTTCAGTTTGGGTCCTCGTCAGGTATATTACTTGTTTCAGGGACCCTTGGAACATCAACAGGTGGATCGTCAACAGGTAAGTATTCGTCTGAAGCATCAGCAGGTGAGTAATCCGCTGGATTGTTAACATCTGGGGGATCTTGGTTAATCAAGTCAGCATCAGATGGATCATCCACAGTTTCCTTTGATCTACAGATGTCATGGACTGTAGAGAACCGCACTGTGTCCACAACTGGTAAAGCATTTGACTGTCCATTAAGATCTTCATCCTCTGAGTCAGCAAATGAGTCATCATCCGATGGCGGAACATTAGGGTTCTGGTGTGTTCTGGGTTTAGAAGTGGGTTTGGACAAGGTAGGGCTTGAGACCTCTGGTGTTGGTAAGAATCCGCAAGGAAGCAGAAGGTCTCTGTGAAGTGTACGAAGAGGACCATCCTTGCTCTCAGGACGAACTGTGTAAACTGGTAAGTCAGCTGCTCGCTTTACTACAACACACACCTCGGACTCCCACTTGTCTGCTAACTTGTGTTTACCACGCAGTCGAAGATTTCTCACCAACACTCGATCATTAACTTCCAAGGAGGAATTTGTCACACTTTTGTCGAACCTGGTTTTGTTCCGCTCTCCACTCTTTAATGCTCTACTGGAGGCAAGCAGATAGCTTTCTTCTAAATGAGACCTTAGGTGCTTGACATATTCAGAATGGGATTTCTGTGGACTGTCTTTATGTACTAATCCAAAGGCAAGGTCGATAGGCAACCGAGGCTGGCGCCCAAACATCAATTCATAGGGGGTAAAACCTGTAACCTCGTGCTTCGTGCAATTATATGCATGCACTAAGGGCTTGACAAAATCTTTCCAATGACTTTTGTCTTTCTCTTCAAATGTGCCAAGCATATTCAGCAGAGTCCTGTTGAAACGCTCCACAGGATTTCCCCTAGGATGGTAGGGTGTTTTTTGAATTTTCTTAATGTCTGATATCTCACAAAGTTCTTTGATTGTGCGTGACTCAAAATCTGGGCCCTGGTCACTGTGAAGGCGTTCAGGGAACCCATAGTGCACAATGAAATTCTCCCAAAGACACTTTGCTACTGTTCTCGCCTTTTGATTTGGGGTAGGGATTGCCACAGCATACTTAGTGAAAAAATCTGTGATCACTAAGATGTCTCTCGTGTTGCTTCTGTCTGGCTCCAATGAGAGGAAGTCCATACAAACTAATTGTAACGGTCTAGTGGCCTGGATGTTGACCAAGGGTGCCCTTTTTTGAGGTAAGGACTTCCTTCGCACACAACGACCACATGTCCTGACCTTCTGTTCCACTTCAGCAGCCATTTTTGGCCAGTAGAACCGGGATCTGACCAGATCTAAGGTTCTCTCCATCCCCATGTGTCCCATATTATCATGTAAACTGCTCATCACAGTGGATCTTAACTCTTCCGGGAGCACTAGCTGGTAAGTGATAGAATCCTTATCTATCCGTCTCCTATAAAGTGTTCCATCCTTTATCTCAAGGCGGTTCCATTCTTTTAGGAAATAAGGAAGACCAGGAAGTTCCTTCCTTAGCGCTGGTGAAGGTCTCTCTCCCAACTCTAAGTGCAAAATCACCTCTCGAAGAACCGGATCGGCTCTTTGTTTTACACCAAGATCTTTTGAAGAATGAGGTATAACAGGTAAGCAATCAGAACTATCTTCTCGTTCATAACAGTCGGGTACAGCATCAGAACGTAGTGCAAGGGAGCTTACAAGAGCAATGCCTGGCCCGACATCAGCTGATTGCCTAACAAGGTGCTTTTCACAGATGGCCTGGACTACCTCCTCCGTGGCACTGAAAGACTCTTCTGCAGAGGTAAGCTGATGCTCTATGAACTGTTGGATCCTTTCATGCTCCTTTTGTGACAAGGGGTTTTCTGGAAAAGGCTCCTGAGGTCGCCTTGAAAGGCTATCGGCATCAATGTTCAGCTTGCCTGCCCTGTACTGCAACTTAAAGGAGAACGTAGAAAGAGCTGCAAGCCACCGATAACTAGTTGCATCCAATCTTGCAGTGGTAAGAACATGCGTGAGAGGGTTGCTATCAGTAATGACAGTAAATTGGCTGCCATAAAGGTAATCACTGAATTTTTCGGTTACTGCCCATTTAAGAGCAAGGAATTCAAGTTTGTGAGCAGGATACCTTGACTCACTGTGCGACAGCCCTCTGCTCGCGAATGCAATTGCACGCATCTGCCCACCTTGTTCTTGATACAATGCAGCTCCTAATCCCTTGGTGCTGGCATCGGTATGGAGAAAGTAGGGGAGTTTGGGGTCAGCAAAACCCAGGACAGGTGCGCTAGTTAGCTTCCCAATAATGGACTGAAAAGCTTCCTCACAAAGAGGCGTCCAACGACTCCCAAATGGCTCCTTAGGATTGTAGTACTGACCCTTTTTGTCACTCTTCTTACCACTCCTTAATGGAGGATACCCTGAAGTAAGATCATTGAGTGGTTTTACAATCCTTGAATAATCCTTAATGAAACGGCGATAGTAGCCGGAAAAGCCCAAGAATGATCTCAGTTCTTTTAGGTTCGTGGGACTCGGCCAGGTTTTTAACGCTTGTATCTTCTCGGGATCTGTTTCAACCCCATGCTCTGACACGTATGTGTCCTAGATAGCGAACGGAGGTTGGGAAAAATTTACATTTCTCCAGAGAAAGTTTCAGTCCGTACTCCTTGAGGCGAGATAGAACATTCAATAGCCGTCTCTCATGCTCCTCTGGAGTGTCTGAGAATATTATCAGATCGTTCAAAAAGACCAGTACTTCCTTTAGATTAATGTTCCCCATGCACTTCTCCATTAATCTTTGAAAAGTACTTGGTGCATTGGTGACACCTTGCGGCATACGGTTAAATTCCCAAAACCCCAATGGACAGACAAAGGCGGTCTTGGGTTTGTCAGACTCTTCAACTTCTATCTGATAATATCCCGATATCAAATCTAGTACGGAGAACCATCTGGAACCTGTCAGAGCAGAAAAGGTGTCCTCAAGATTGGGTAGTGCATACGCGTCCTTCACCGTCTGGAGGTTTAACTTTCTATAATCGATACACAGCCGTATATCTCCGTTCTTCTTTCACACCACCACAATGGGTGAGGAAAAGGGTGATTCGGACTCTCGTATGACTCCACTTGCTAGAAGGTCACGCAGATGCTTGCGGACTGCCTCAATATCTTGTGGGTGGATCGGTCGTGCTCTGTGTTTAAAAGGAGTTTCATTGTTCAGATTTATGCGATGTTTCACCTTCTGGGTGTGCCCAAAGTCCAAATCATGCTGACTGAAAACTTCTGGCATCTCTCTGAGCTTGTTAGTGATACGGTCCTTCCATTTCTGTGGTAAAGGGGACTCACCAAAATTTAAGGTGAAATTGAGCTCTTGAGCAGGTGGGTGCTTTTCTTTTAAAGAGGTGCTCGGAGGAGGAAGCACTGATTTAATCGCATGGAGTTCTGCTACTATACACCTTGGTGGAATAGCAATATCATGTTCTGTTTCATTTGTGAGCACCACTGGTAAACGGTAAGGCTGAGTTTTAGAAAGTGTAAGTAGGCAGCGTTTTACAAATACCCCACCAGGCAAAAATGGGTTAGATGGATGCTCCACCACAACACACTTATCAACCTCACAGGGCACTGTAACGGAACCTTCCACCACTACTGTCTGACCTGCAGCCATGACCTCAGGTACTTTACTCTTCAACCGCACATGACCAAGAACACCATTTGAGTTTTGTTTCCATCTTGTTTCAAGTGTCCTCAAAACCACTCTGTAACCAAATGAAGATGGTTGGTATGTTGGGGAACTTGCATTCAAATGTTGTTCATAGAGAACATCCAAGGTGTTTGTGCCGATTAAAACCAATGGTTGATTGTGAGATTTCACATCAGGTACTACTAGGGCTACGGTAGGCACCTCAACACTCACACCCAGGAACTCCTCAGGAAAGGTAATGTCTACTTCTATATAGCCTTCATATGGTACAGCCAGACCATTGGCACCTTCTACTTCCAAGATGTCATTGATGGAGTTAATGGGGTACTCTGAGAGATGCTGCTCATAAAAGGATTGAGGGACGGTTGTGACTTGTGACCCAGTGTCCAATAGACAATGACACTTTTCACCGGCTATGCTGACCTCCGCAATGCACCTCGCACCGACTAAACCCTTTGGCAGGCTAGCGCTTTGCTTGCTGGAAGATTGACATTTGTTTGACACATGTTTAGCAGTGGGACGGTTTGCTTTACATTCAGCCCCTGTCTGTCCCACAACAAGGGCTGGCTTTAGTTTAAATCAGGGCTGGGGGTGGGGTTCTGAGCATCCCACTGAAGCTGCTTCTCTTTTAGGAGCTTGCGTTTGGTAGTGACAAGTGCAGGATTGGGTTCAGAAGTGCAGGCAGATGCAACGTGGCCATCCTCACCACAGGTAAAACAGTACCATGGCCTGGGCCTGCCCATTGGTTTCTTATTGACTGCAGTCACACTCACATTACTGGCAGTTTCTCCTTTTGTTTTGTACGGTTTCTCTACTGCTTCCTGCTGTGGGAATTTCTTCTGAACTTTTGGCTTGGTCATAAGATTGGTTAACTGACTTTGTAGCTTAGCAATCTGTTTCTTGAGCTCTTGTGTCTCAGTGGCAAGTGAAACCACTCCTGGAGCTTCTCTTTGCTCAGGTTCTGCAGAGGCCCACGCTCTTTGGGAATGCATCAAAGCTCTCTGTTTAGAAGACCCAAGATGCTGCTTCATACGAGTGACCTTTGCTGTATGTTTGTCTTCTTCTGTGCGTAGCATGAGCAGAAGCTGCGCAAAAGGAGGGGGTCGGTTGCGTTTTTGCTCCAGCTGCAGATCAGTAATCAAATCATTATCCCAGCAGCCTCTACAAAACTGCTTGAGGAGGTGCCGGTCTGCCTCCTGAGGTGTAATACCACCTCTTTTGATAGTCACCCTCAAGGCTGTCTGTAATCTATACAGGTAAACGGATGGTTTCTCACCGGCATCCTGTAGTGGTATTCATAAATCTTGCAAGGAGTTCATCCCCATCTTCAACAATGCCAAAAGCAGAATCTAGCAACTGAAGATAAGCTGAGGATGGAGCTTCAGGGCTCAGGTGTTTTATAATATCGGCTGCAGGTGACAAAAGACTGTCCACTATCTTCCTGGACACATGCAGATCAGACAAGCCAGGCTCTTTCAGAACAAGCTCAACACTGGAACGCCAAGCATTATAATCGGCCTCATTTCCAGGTCTAGGACATTTACCGGAGAACATCCTGAGCCTTGTCTGCACAGGCCCTTGAGCAGTCATTTCACCACTCCTCACAACGTGTTCTACAATGAGCTTCTGAACTTCAGGTGGGCTGTGTATTTGTTGAGAGGTAAAGAGATGGAGTATTCAATTTAACAGGCGTGTGCTGTGACTTTGGTTTATCTACCTGACATGGCTTAACAGGTGCTGCTCC
This sequence comes from Hybognathus amarus, assembly GCA_030378365.1. Classification (NCBI taxonomy): domain Eukaryota; kingdom Metazoa; phylum Chordata; class Actinopteri; order Cypriniformes; family Leuciscidae; genus Hybognathus; species Hybognathus amarus. Next base: position 7,255 of record JAQIUQ010004708.1, read on the forward strand.
AACACAGTCGCCAGGGAGTTCTTGCACGGTAGGGTTTTCATCTCCAGCCTCAAGATCAGTGGATGCTGGTGTGAGTTCTGCGCTCATTTGAGATAGCATCTGGCTCAGCACTGCTTCGAAATTGGTTCCACTCAGTTTTGCTATTTCTCTCAGTCCTTCAAGGTAAGATTTAGTGACGCTACTGCCCAATTCCTGTGTAAAGACACTAGACAATGCCCTCACATGGTAAGTGATACCTGAATCACTGGACAGATGGTGAATATAAGGCAGCTGGGGTTCTAGCATTTCCAAGGCTTGACCACTGTTATATTCAATAATTTTCCTCGGTATGGGACAGGTGAGATGTTTCCTCAGTATGGGACAGGTGAGATGTTTCCTCAGTATGCACCAGTGAGATGTTTTCCTCAGTATGCACAGGTGAGGTGTTTCCCTCAGTAGATGTTTCCTCAGTATGCACAGGTGAGGTGTTTCCTCAGTATGCACAGGTGAGATGTTTCCCTCAGTATACACAGGTGAGATGTTTCCTCAGGATGCACAGGAGATATGTTGCACAGGTGAGACGTTTCCCTCAGTATGCATAGGTGAGATGTTTCCTCAGTATGCACAGGTGGAATGTTTCCCTCAGTATGCACAGGTGAGATATTTCCCTCAGTATACCCAGGTGAGATGTTTCCTTAGTATGCACAGGTGAGATTTTTCCCTCAGTATACACAGGTGAGATGTTTCCTCAGTATGCACAGGTGAGATGTTGCGCAGGTGAGACGTTTCCCTCAGTATGCGACAGGTGAGATGTTTCCTCAGTATGCACAGGTGAGATGTTTCCTCAGTATGCACAGGTGAGATGTTTCCCTCAGTATACACAGGTGAGATGTTTCCTCAGGATGCACAGGAGATATGTTGCACAGGTGAGACGTTTCCCTCAGTATGCATAGGTGAGATGTTTCCTCAGTATGCACAGGTGGAATGTTTCCCTCAGTATGCACAGGTGAGATATTTCCCTCAGTATACCCAGGTGAGATGTTTCCTTAGTATGCACAGGTGAGATTTTTCCCTCAGTATACACAGGTGAGATGTTTCCTCAGTATGCACAGGTGAGATGTTGCGCAGGTGAGACGTTTCCCTCAGTATGCACAGGTGAGATGTTTCCTCATTATGCACAGGTGGGATGTTTCCCTCAGTATGCACAGGTGAGATGTTTCCTCATTATGCACAGGTGGGATGTTTCCCTCAGTATGCATATATGAGATGTTTTCTCAGTATGCAAAGATGAGATGTTTCCCTCAGTATGCACAGGTGAGATGTTTCCTAAGTATGCACAGGTGCGATGTTTCCTCAGTATGCACAGGTGAGATGTTTCCTCAGTATGCACAGGTGAGATGTTTCCTCAGTATGCACAGGTGAGATGTTTCCTCAGTATGCACAGGTGAGATGTTTCCTCAGTATGCGACAGGTGAGATGTTTCCTCAGTATGCACAGGTGAGATGTTTCCTCAGTATGCGACAGGTGAGATGTTTCCTCAGTATGCACAGGTGAGATGTTTCCTCAGTATGCGACAGGTGAGATGTTTACCTCAGAATGCAGAGGTGAGATGTTTCCTCAGTATGGGACAGGTGAGATGTTTCCTCAGTATGGGACAGGTGAGATGTTTCCTCAGTATGCACCAGTGAGATGTTTCCCTCAGTATGCACAGGTGAGGTGTTTCCCTCAGTAGATGTTTTCTCAGTATGCAGAGGTGAGATGTTTCATCAGTATGCGATAGGTGAGATGTTTCCTCAGTATGCACAGGTGAGATGTTTCCCTCAGTATTTACAGGTGATATGTTTCCTCAGTATGCACAGGTGAGATGTTTCCCTCAGTATGTGACGGGTGAAATGTTTCCCTCAGTATCCACAGGTGAGATGTTTCCTCAGTATGCGCAGGTGAGATGTTTCCACAGTATGTGACAGGTGAGATCTTTCCCTCAGTATGCACAGGTGAGATGTTTCCTTAGTATGCACAGGTGAGATTTTTCCCTCAGTATACACAGGTGAGATGTTTCCTCAGTATGCACAGGTGAGATGTTGCACAGGTGAGACGTTTCCCTCAGCATGCAGAGGTGAGATGTTTCCTCATTATGCACAGGTGGGATGTTTCCCTCAGTATGCATAGATGAGATGTTTTCTCAGTATGCAAAGATGAGATGTTTCCCTCAGTATGCACAGGTGAGATGTTTCCTAAGTATGCACAGGTGCGATGTTTCCTCAGTATGCAGAGGTGAGATGTTTCCCTCAGTATGCAACGGGTGAGATGTTTCCTCGGTATGCGACAGGTGAGATGTTTCCTCAGTATGCACAGGTGAGATGTTTCCTCAGTATGCGACAGGTGAGATGTTTCCTCAGTATGCACAGGTGAGATGTTTCCTCAGTATGCGACAGGTGAGATGTTTCCTCAGTATGCACAGGTGAGATGTTTCCTCAGTATGCGACAGGTGAGATGTTTCCTCAGTATGGGACAGGTGAGATGTTTCCTCAGTATGCACCAGTGAGATGTTTCCCTCAGTAGATATTCCCTCAGTATGCACAGGTGAGGTGTTTCCCTCAGTAGATGTTCTCTCAGTATGCACAGGTGAGATGTTTCCTCAGTATGCGATAGGTGAGATGTTTCCTCAGTATGCACAGGTGAGATGTTTCCCTCAGTATTTACAGGTGATATGTTTCCTCAGTATGCACAGGTGAGATGTTTCCCTCAGTATGTGACAGGTGAAATGTTTCCCTCAGTATGCACAGGTGAGATGTTTCCTCAGCATGCGCCAGGCGAGATGTTTCCCTCAATATGTGACAGGTGAAATGTTTCCCTCAGTATGCACAGGTGAGATGTTTCCTCAGTATGCGCAGGTGAGATGTTTCCACAGTATGTGACAGGTGAGATCTTTCCCTCAGTATGCACAGGTGAGATGTTTCTCTCAGTATGCACAGGTGAGATGCTCCTCAGTATGCACAGCTGAGATATTTCCCTCAGTATGCGACAGCTGAGATGTTTCCTCAGTATGCACAGCTGAGATATTTCCCTCAGTATGTGACAGGTGAAATGCTTCCCTCAATATGCAGAGGTAAGATGTTTCCTCAGCATGCGGCAGGCGAGATGTTTCCCTCAGTATGTGACAGGTGAAATGTTTCCCTCAGTATGCACAGGTGAGATGTTTCCTCAGTATGCGCAGGTGAGATGTTTCCACAGTATGCGACAGGTGAGATCTTTCCCTCAGTATGCACAGGTGAGATGTTTCTCTCAGTATGCACAGGTGAGATGCTCCTCAGTATGCACAGCTGAGATATTTCCCTCAGTATGCGACAGGTGAGATGTTTCCTCAGTATGCACAGCTGAGATATTTCCCTCAGTATTCACAGGTGAGATGTTTCCTCAGTATGCGACAGGTGAAATGTTTCCTCAGTATGCACAGCTGAGATATTTCCCTCAGTATGCATAGGTGAGATGTTTCCTCAGTATGCACAGGTGAGATATTTCCCTCAGTATTTACAGGTGATATGTTTCCTCAGTATGCACAGGTGAGATGTTTCCCTCAGTATGTGACAGGTGAAATGTTTCCCTCAGTATGCACAGGTGAGATGTTTCCTCAGCATGCGGCAGGCGAGATGTTTCCCTCAGTATGTGACAGGTGAAATGTTTCCCTCAGTATGCACAGGTGAGATGTTTCCTCAGTATGCGCAGGTGAGATGTTTCCACAGTATGTGACAGGTGAGATCTTTCCCTCAGTATGCACAGGTGAGATGTTTCTCTCAGTATGCACAGGTGAGATGCTCCTCAGTGTGCACAGCTGAGATATTTCCCTCAGTATGCGACAGGTGAGATGTTTCCTCAGTATGCACAGCTGAGATATTTCCCTCAGTATGTGGCAGGTGAAATGCTTCCCTCAGTATGCACAGGTGAGATGTTTCCTCAGCATGTGACAGGTGAAATGTTTCACTCAGTATGCACAGGTGAGATGTTTCCTCAGTATGCGCAGGTGAGATGTTTCCACAGTATGCGACAGGTGAGATCTTTCCCTCAGTATGCACAGCTGAGATATTTCCCTCAGTATGCATAGGTGAGATGTTTCCTCAGTATGCACAGGTGAGATGTTTCCTCAGTATGCACAGCTGAGATGTTTCCTCTGTATGCACAGCTGAGATGTTTCCTCAGTATGCGACAGGTGAGATGTTTCCTCAGTATGCACAGGTGAGATGTTTCCTCAGTATGCGACAGGTGAGATGTTTCCTCAGTATGCACAGGTGAGATGTTTCCTCAGTATGCGACAGGTGAGATGTTTCCTCAGTATGCGACAGGTGAGATGTTTCCCTCAGTATGCAGAGGTGAGATGAGCCACTAGAAAGTGGCCTGGAGGAACAGATGGAGAGTTAGAGTTAGGGTGAGACACACACTTCTCCCATAATGCCCTGCTCACACACTAATGAGCTGAGGAGCCAGGTAACATCTGCGTAAGACAATCAGATTAGAGTCACACTGAACTAAGCCAATGAACTCATCAACACGTTTAAGGGTCTTAACATATAGAAAGCTGAGGATCGTTTAAAGATATGAGTCTCTTTTCAAATCAGAGTTTGACTCTGCTCAGTTTTTCTGTTTACACATGATTTATCTACACACTCGTTCAGTTATGCAGATGATCAAGCAGATGGCATGCAATAATGCCGCTCTATAATCCCTAAAACTTGACGATCAGTGTAGTTATTACCACATAATCATCTTACATTCATCCTCACATCTTTCTTCCAGTGCTTGAAAGTAATCGCAAGGCCTAAAGATGCTGATCTTGAAAAACAAACTCTGTTGTTGTTTGCAGAAGTTGGAAACGACAGATGAAATTAGATTAAAAAGCGAGATAAAAACAGAAAATCAGGGAAGTATTTCTGTCGTATAGTTTCTATTACTAGCCTTGTGAACGGGAAGTTTGACTGCACGTCATGTTGTGAAACGCTGTCCTCCTCCTCTTCCTGTTGAGTCAATATTTGCCGATAGTTGTGTTTTGATGAGTGTGTGAGGCCGACGAAAGGATTGATTGCATCAGGGTTGTGTTCTGCTCAAGACTGAAAGACTTAAAGACTGCAGGATTGAGGCAATTAGTGTTGATTATGGTCCGAACGGGAGGGAGAGAAGATTAAATCAAGAGAATTAGGTCAAGTAATGCAGGAGAGAAACGGGAGGGAGGGATGGGGAATCGGGGAGAAAGAGAGAGTATGAGGACGGAGGGAGGCGAGCGTCTGTTTCCCAGTTATTTACATTCAAACAGCGGAAGCAACGTAAGGACTGCTACTTCCTGACTTGCTATTTCCTTCTTACTTCTAAGCAACCCTTACTTCTGTAAATCTACAAATACATGTCTCTTCACTTATTTCATATATGTATTTACTTTCTGAAATTAAAATATTGATCTATTTAGGATCAATATTTAAAATATTAATCATGTTTCATTATATTAAATTAATAAGTTTGTTTATTTTTTATATGCATATATATATATATATATATATATATATATATATATATATATATATATATATATATATATATATATATTTCATACCTTATCAAATCTTAAACCCTAAATTAAGCGTGTGTGTGAGGATTGCAGGATCTGTTGCGTGTTGAAAGTGAGAAAGGAAGGCCACTGCTATATTTAGCCTGACACTCACATCCGGTGTTGTTCCAGGTACCGGCCCTGATCCGGTGTCTGTCAGGTGTGGTGCTTCAGGCTTTACTCAGTCTAGACGTCTGTGAATCAGCACAGTGTGTGTGTGTGTGTGTCACTCCCTCTCCCCCGCTTTATCTTAATTAGCAGACGTGTTTATTGATTCAGGATTTGAGGGAAATCCCTGCTGTCTGTCAGACGGATCTGTATTTGAGCTCTCGGACGAGTCTGGGGTCTTTGTCCCTCCAGCATCGAGGCTTTGCCCCTCACAATATGTCACACAATTAGTCATTATGCGCTTTCCTCTCGTCCTGCTGTCTAACGGCTCCGATACAAGCTAAACCTGAGGAAGCCGTAGCCAGTGTCTGAGGCATCTAAACCATCACCACGCGTGCGTGAACCATAAAAGTGGCATTATTCATATGTGTCATTTCAACAGAGCTTCAGATTCTTCATGAATATGCTAGCAGTGACATGAATCTGCGTGTCTTTAATGTGCTTTACACCTAATATTCGGCACATGCACCAAAACAAATAATGTGGTATAATCGTCATTTTCTTCCAATAATGTAGAAAAGTTTATGCTTGGGCTCTCAATTTCACATGCAAAATGTGTGAAAAATTAAATAGGCTACATTGATTTTTATGTGAATTAGCAAGCCTACTTTAAGCATAAAACATTTAAAGGGGTCATATAATGGCATTTTGTACAAGTTAATATGAATGTTTAAGGTCTAAATGAAAACTTTGTACTATACTTGTATTAAAAATTATCATTAGTATTTTAAGAAAACATAATTTTACCTGGTGTTCTGCGGGTGTGAACGCAAGTGGAGTGTTGCCTTGACAACAGTTGAAGGTTTTGGAGAGAGAATGACAGCGGTAGTCTCTGAGGACACATCTGAGCAATAGTATCAGTTTGAACTGGAGCAAAGAAGTTCAACAGTTAAGGCTTGAGGACGTTTCTGAATGGTTGGTTAACATAATGTTACTTTGATCTATCTTTGTATGTACTGGCAGGGTAGTGAGATACAAACGCTGTGTTTACTGATAGTTCATTGACAGATTGACGTTACAACTAATTGTCATAAAAAAACCTTTTCCTGCGATTTGCAAAGATTAATATAAAGATTAATAAAACTTTAGGTGCAGAGGGAACATAAACGGTTGGTACCGATTGTTTTTCAGGAGCAGCTTCTTAGCAAAACCAGCTTTATACTGACCCTCGTTTATAAAGCAGTCTGGTGAGAAATGATTCGCGCAAACAAGAAAGTATTGACGTTGATCGTGGTGAATATTCCCTTCGTAAACAAAACTCAGCCACTGTGTCTTCAGAGGTTAAAATTTAGGAAAATCAGAATGATTTCTGTGTTTGTTATTACACCCAAGAACAGAACACCATAATCGCTTAGACGCCATTCTGTTTGTAGTTGTGTATATCAATAATGCCGAACTACAGTCTATGATGACAGCTCGGTCAGGGCGGGTCTGTGTTGAAACACTGCTATCAATCAACAACCGCGGGAGGGTGTGCGACCGTGCTGACGTCACACGGTCGAATCGGCTTGTATTTGAGGCAGGGGAAAACAAAAAAGGAGATTAAAACAAAACCACTGGATGGTTTTTTATCATTAAATGATGGTTGTGTACAGGCACTGACAACACACATTGCAGTACAATCAACTTGTAAAAGTGCATGTACCATTATATGACCCCTTTAAAAATGTAAACATTTAGGACTGTTATTATTTTATATTTTAGTGTTGTATTGCTGAGCTATTTGTATCAAAAAAATTAATATAAGGACACTTCTATTCTGATTGACTCATAACAGGGATGAAGGGCAAGATCATGTGCTGTTGTGCAAGTCTTTATTTCTGTAGCACTTCTATAACAGTTTGAAAGCAGCTTCACAGTATTGAACAGGAGAGTAAAATAATTACTGATGCAAACTTTATCAAATATGAGGCAGGTTAAAATTCTGCTGTAAAGCAGGTCTACAAACTCCATAGTGTCATTATTCAGATCAATTCAGTTCTTTGTTGATTTTGTTCAGTGTGATTCAGTTCTGTGCTGATTCAGTTCAATGTTGATTCAGTTCAGTGTGATTCAGTTCAGTGCTGATTCAGTTCTGTGCTGGTTCAGTTCAGTGTGATTCAGTTCAGTCCTGATTCAGTTCAGTGTTGATTCAGTTTAGTGCTGATTCAGTTCTGTGTTGATTCAGTTCAGTGTTGATTTAGTTCTGTATTGATTCAGTTCTGTGTTTATTCGGTTCACTGATGATTTAGTTCTTTGTTGATTCATTTCTTTGTTGATTCAGTTCTGTGTTGATTCAGTTCACTGTTGATTTAGTTCTTTGTTGATTCAGTTCAGTGTTGATTCAGTTCTGTGTTGATTCAGTTCTGTCTGATTCAGTTTTGTGTTGATTCAGTTCAGTGTTGATTCAGTTCAGTGTTGATTCAGTTCTGTGTTATTCAGTTTTATGTTGATTCAGTTCAGTGTGGATTCAGTTCAGTGTTGATTCAGTTTAGTGCTGATTCAGCTCTGTATTGATTCAGTTCAGTGTTGATTCAGTTCCGTGTTTACTCAGTTCTGTGTTAATTCAGTGTTGGTTCAGTTCCGTGTTGATTCAGTTCTGTGTTGATTCAGTTCTGTGTAATTCAGTTCTGTATTGATTCATCATGAAACTCAATTCAGCTAAAATAAGTTTGTAGACAATAGGCCTACTCACTTTGAGTCAATGTCAATGTTCAGTTCAATTGCAGTCTTGCAAACTTGATCAGTTTTGAAATAATTTGATTCAGCTACAAAACAGGAGAGAATACTTTCATAATTCAGTTTAATTCAGTTCAAGTATATTTCTCTGTGGAGACGGACAGAAAAACAGTAAATGTGAGTGAGTGAGTGTGTGTGTGTGTGTGTGTGTGTGTGTGTGTGTGTGTGTGTGTGTGTGTGTGTGTGTGTGTGTGTGTGTGTGTGTGTGTGTGTGTGTGTGTGTGTGTGTGTGTGTGACGAGTGGCGGCAGATGACTCAGATAAGATCTGATGAACACACACGCTCTGCTCGTCTCCAGATGAAGGTGTGAGTTCTGCAGCTGATCGCTTCAGGTCTGTTGCTGGTTTATAGGCGTATGTGTGTTAAAGTGTGAGTTTAATGTAACATATAGTTCATGAAGTCCTTCAACATGAACTCCAGTGACCTCAGCTAACACACACACTAGCAGCTAATATACAGTCGTCAACATTTGAAGGGGATCAATACTGCTCATCAGAGTTATACATAGAATTTTGAACAGATCCCGTTCTTGTCTCAGGACAACTTCTGATGAACTTTGATGAACTTTTGATCCTCTTAAAATGCTCAATACTGTATATACTGTACATGAATGAGAGGATTTAATTTCATAAATGTGATTATTGTGCTCAAAGTCACCAAGAAATATAAATAGACAAATCTTGTTTTTTTTATGTAATATTGCAATGATTATTCCATAACAGTTTACTGTAAGGTTGATTAGTTAACATTACAACCTTAGTTACAATAATGAACATTACTTCATCATTATTGATCATATTTTGTAATAATTTCAACATCTATTAATATGTTATTGAAATCAAAGGTTGTATTTGTCAACATGACATCATGACTTTTGCGTAAACATACCCGCCACTTTCGAGTCAAGTGGCGTGTTATCTCTACGGATTTTGAGCTATCCGCGTGTATGCGTGTATGTCTACACCATTAACGTGTGCGAGTGATTCCACGTGTCCGTACACGCCGTCAAATGTCCGAGCGAAACTAAGCAAAATGTAGATCTACATCTGGGGAGTGAACTTTTTTTTTCCTAGGATGCTAAGGGAACACTCATAAATGCCATTAACCCCAGTAACGGGTAGGTTTATGGACGTGGTTGAGGTAAGTCATATATTTATATATACAGTAATAACGTTCTAAGTCAACGCGTTCATAAACACGCTGAAAAGCAATTATGCGCTCTTGATAGCACACCAAAAATGGAAATATCGAATTGGCGTGTCATACACACGCTACTTCATGAGATCAGTCTGTATTTGTTAACATTATTTAATGCACTTTGAACTGAACATGAACAAACAATGATTTGTATTAACTAACATTAATAAAGGTTAATAAACACACTGTAAAAAACTGAATTACTCATTGTTAGATCATGTTAGTTTCTACATTAACTAATGTATTGTAAACTAACTGTATTGTAAACTGTTATATTCTAAATGATTTATTGGTGCTCATCATTATTGTTTTAATAATCTTAAATAAGAATATCTTCTTCTCATCTGTCCTCTGATGGTTCTCACAATCAAGCCCCGCCCACATGTGTTCTTGTTGCTGAAGCGTTTCACAGGATAACAGAGGACAGAAGACGAGTGTAAGTTCCCTCTCACAGCAACTTTAATCTGCATGTTTGTGATTTGAAAGCCTCGTCTCTGGCATCTGCTGCTTAATCCACTTTGAGGAACGAGGTGTTGTGTGTTCTTCTGTTTTTCCTCTTCGCTCCAGATGTTTCCTTCACTTTACGTCACTACATTCTCCTCCTTACAGAAAAGCCTTCCCTTCCGGAACTGGCCAATCAGATCGAGTCAATCGGGTCTCGGACACTTTAGAAAACCAAATTAGAACAAAGCCAGAGGAAGAGGAAGAGCAGCGTGATCTGTCACACATATATGTGGCTCGGACACACACATCAGTGTCTACCAGTCCTTGAGAACACACACCTTTGAGTTATGAGCGCCGAGACACTTCTGCTCACATCATGAACAGATTAAAGGGCTGAGAATCATTTACTGGCACATATTAATATTCATGTCACTCTAAACCTGAGGACTTACATTGAATGGCAAAAACTCTTCCACTGAAGAAAGAAGGAAATCGTGCATGTTTTCACTGCATAACATCAAAAATATCAATAAAATTAATAAAATTAATAACATCACAACATCAATAACATCACAGCATCAATAACATCAATATCATCAATAACATCAATAAAATTAATACAATTAATAACATCAATAACATCACAACATCAATAACATCAATATCATCAATAACATCACATCAATATCATCAATAACTTCACAACATCAATAACATGATCATCAATAAGATCAATAACATCACAACATCAATATCATCAATAAACATCACAACATCAATAGCATTAATAACATCAATATCATCAGTACATTCATGACGTACATAACATTAATAACATCAATGACATGAATAACATTAAAAACATTAATAACATTCATAACATCAATAACATCAAGAACATCAATAACATCAAGAACATCAAGGACATCAATGACATCAATATCATAAATAACATCAATAACATCAAGTAACATCATATAACATCAATATCATCAATATCATTAATAACATCAATGACATCAATAACATTGAAAACAACAATAACATTAATAACATCAATATCATCAGTAACACCATTATCATCAATAACATCAATGACATCAATAACATCAATGACTTCAATAACATTAAAAACATCAATAACATTAATAACATCAATAAGATCAATATCATCAGTAACATAAATGACATTCATAACATCAATAAGATCAATAACATCAATAACATCAGTGACATCCATAACATTCATAACATTAATAACATCAATATCATCAATATCATCAATATCATCAATAACATCAATGACATCAATAACTTTAAAAACATCAATAACATTCATAACATTAATAAGATCAATAAGATCATAAGATCAATATCATCAATGACATCAATAGCATTAAAAACATCAATAACATTCATAACATCAATAACATTAAAACTTTAATAACATCAATAACATCATAACATCAATAACATCAATATCATCAATAACATCAATATCATCAATAACATTAATGACATCAATAACATTCATAACATTAATAACATCAATAAGATAAATATCATCAATAAGATAAATATTATCAATAACATCAGTAACATCAATGACATCAATAGCATTAAAAACATCAATTACATTCATAAAATCAATAACATTAAAAACATCAATAACATCAATAGCATTAAAAACATTAATAACATTAAAAACATCAATAACATCAATATCATCAATAACATAAATATCATCATAACATCAATAACATCAATTTCATAATATCATCAATAAGATCAATATCATTAATAACATCAATAACATCACAACACCAGTATCATTAATATTGACCAGTATTATCTTCGATTTCCAGCACAAATATCCAAACATTCTTAAATCGAGAGACATTTACAGTAGAAACTTCACAACTGAAGATATTAAGCCTGTTTTCTGAAAAAGAATCATGAATATGAAGTGAGTTTGTGTTTAAATCAAGAACTAATATCTGTCAGTGGAGTCAGAAGAATCATCTAGTTGTCCCTCTGAATGAAGATAATTTTTCTGACATATATTAGTTCTTGTTTTAAACACAAACACATCTCATTTTCATGCATATATCAGAAAAGATGACAACATCCTGTCATTTTGCTTCTTAAGTAAATTATGTTTATTTAAGACTTAAGATTTAAGATTAAGATTACAATATCTTAAGATTTTATATATTGGTAACACTCTGCATGAAGAACTGCAGGAACCCGATCAGTGTGTGTTGATGTCATTGCTTCGGTTCGGGCGAGATCAGAGTGTGATGATGTCATTGCTTCAGTTCGGGCGAGATCAGCGTGGGATGATGTCATTGCTTCGGTTTGGGCGAGATCAGTGTGGGTTGATGAGATCAAGCCTGCATGACTCTCCTTTCATTCCCATGGAAGAGGAAAGTGATGTCTAGAATTATAATAACCATACGCATGGGTTGAAGGTATCATCATGACAGCATTAATCCCACAATGCACCACGACACATGATGAGCCGTCATCCAGCATGTCGACACTCGAGTGACCGATGCATGGATGATTAAAGTAAAGCATCAGAGACGTCTTTTCTTCTGTTTCCTGAACACAGCCGTGCATGTTAGCGAGGATGAGGTCAGAAGCATGTTCTCTGTCCTCACTAGCGGGGAACTTCCTCAAAACATGTCAACATCACACCAGAAAAACAACAAGATGAAATGAAACTGCGATGAGAGTGAATAATGTGATTGAGGTGTTTAGGCAGCAGATAATCTGTGTTTAGGAGGATGTGCGCTGGCCTTAAGCCGAGAGACGGTAAACAGAGCGTGTGTGTGTGTGTGTGTGTGTGTCGAGGTGGGCAGGGCTTGTTGCTAGGGTTTGTCATAGTTGTAATGCAGAGAACACTATACATAAACAGACATTAATCCCTCTCCCTTGAGGAATACAGCCTGTTTACTACAGCATTTGAATCTGAAAAACAGAAACAGAAACTGTCAGTGTGTGTTTCATAACTATATTTAGTGTGATGTAATATTGTGCAGTTATTTTGGAGGGTCTTCTTGTGGGCTTTTTGAGCCTCACACACTAAATGTGCGATTAAATCATAAACACACCCTGGATCATGATGCGCAAATAACAACAATTCACAGGTCGCTTAGGAATTTTCTGCTGTCATGAAACGCTGTGCAGTGTTTGTTCCCTTCTGGCACTTCTGTCTTCACATTATCAGCTTTATTAGGGCCCAGAGCCCTGAAAGGGCGCAGAGCCCTATTGTTTTCCTTCCGATTATTAGGGCCCAAGCCCTGAAGGGGCGCAGAGCCCTATTGTTTTCCTTCCGATTATTTATTTATTTTTTTTTTTTTTTTTTTTTTTTTTTTTTTTTTCTTTTTCTAGCGACTATTCGGGCACTTTTGGGGCCCTTAACATGCTCGAAACTCTTGAAACTTTGCACACGGGTCAGAACCCGCGGCCATCAGAGCCGGGCTGAAGCTGGTACCCGGGCGTGGCAGGGCGGCTCGTCAGCGCCCCTGGAATGGGGTCCGAACACCTGGTCCATAACTCAAACACACTTGCATGTAATAATATGAAACTCGGTACACATGTCGATAGCAGAATTTCATCTATACCTCGCGTTCTTGCTTTTTACCCCAGCCCAACAGGAAGTCGGCTATTGAGGTTTTTTTGTAAAACACACGCAATGAACTTTTAAATACTCCTCCTAGAGCTCTGATCCAAATTCGACGAAACTCGGTCAGCTAGAAGTCAAGACATTGAGGATGAAAGTTTGTGTGGGGATTTTTGATATCTCGAACGGTTTGGCCGTGGCGAGGAAACGAAAACTATGGCGAGAAACGTGAAACAGGAAGTGTGTCATAACTTCAGCATACATTAACTGATCTGGATGAAACTTCAGCAGTGCGTTCGCTGTAAGAGGACGATCACATGGATGTGACTATTGTGAGTCAAAGTTATAGCGCCACCAACTGGCAGCAGGAAGTGTGTCACTTTCAAAATGCTTTGAAATCACCCTCTTATTTTTACCCGATTTGCTTCAAACTTCATCTGTATAATGTACATACACGGCAGATGAAGACCTATGAATGGATTCTTGATATCTTTGAAACTGTTGCCGTGGCGACGCATCAAACTTTACCATTCTTTTAGGATGCATTCTTTTAGGGATTCGAACATTTGTCCATAAATCAAACACACGTGCATGGATTAATATGAAACTCGGTACACTCATAGATCACATCAGGCCAAACAACTTTCGTGCTCTAAGTTTTACGACAGTTCAAACGGAAGTCGGGAATTATGTTTTTTTTTTTTTAAATAATTGTCCTAGAAAAACATCAAATTACAACCCATGCTGTTACCAATCACCACCAAACTCGGTGTGCATGAAGTCAAGACATTGAGGATGCTATATTCCGGACGGATTTTTGATATCTCGAACGGTTTGGCCGTGGCGGATTTTTTTGACTAAAAAAGGACACATAAAGTGTGTTATAACTTGGTTAGTTTTACTGACAGTTACAAAACTTGCCGTGTATATTGTTCTATTCAAGCCAAACAACTTTCTAATTAACAATAATAAGCTCAAACCCACAGAAAGTCAGATATTGTAGTTTGAATATGATCATGCTCTTTCTGAGCCTAGGCCTGTCACACAGTCTGTGTGTGTGTGTGATTGAGTCTTTTGACACACAGTCTCTGTGTGTGTGTGTAGGGGGAGGGGGCTTAATAATTTCACTGTGTGTCTGGCCTGCTAAAGTAAATACATTTCTTAAGCCTGGTATTTTTTAAATAAGTTTTTGTTTTTATTTTTTTATAAGTAAAGACATATAACCTGTTTAATTGTAGTGCATTGACAATAGTTTTATATAATTAGTGTATTAATTAAATTAACTTGGTCCATAAATCAAAAAGGAAGTGTGTTAAAACTTCTGCATACATTAACTGATCTTGATGAAACTTCAGCAGTGTGTTCGTTGTAAGAGGCCGATCACATGGATGTGACTATTGTGAGTCAAATATATAGCGCCACCAACTGGCAGCAGAAAGTGTTTCACTTGCAAAATGCTTTGAAATCACACTCTTACTTTTACCCGATTTGCTTCAAACTTCATCTGTATAATGTAAACACACGCCAGATGAAGAGCTGTGAAAGCATTATTCAATATCTAAGATAATGTTGCCATAGCAACGCATCAAACTTTAACATTCCTTTTTTTTGATGATTTTGAGTCTCTTAGCGGCTTTTGGGGCCCTTAATGGGTTTGAAAACTCTTGAAACTTTGCACACAGGTCAGATCCCACAGCCATCAGAGCCGGGAAGATGGTACCCGGGTGTGGCAAGGGGGCTAGACAGCGCCCCCTGGAACGGGGTCCAAAAACTTGGTCCATAAATCAAACACGCTTGCATGTAATAATATGAAACTCAGTACACATGTTGACTCATCGTTTCATATATTCATATATTCTCCTCAAGCCGGACAACTTTCTAATTTACACTCATGAGCTAGGACCCACAGAAAGTCAGATATTTTGGTTTGAAAATGTTGAGTGTCTCTCTGAGCCTACACTTCTGTATGGCAAGCCCTTTTAACATTTAAAAGCTAAGTTTGACTATTCGTAATTAACATTGTAGATATCAACAACGTCTTTCTAGTCCGTAATTACATTTTGGATAGTTTGTATTATCATTTAAGATATCTGTAACGTAATTGTGACTAGTCGAAACGACAGATAGAGTATGGCAAGCCGTTTTAACATTTAATCATTTTAACCTACTAGTCTCTATTTTCATGCTACTAGTACTTATTTTTTAGATACTAGTATCTATTCCATTAAGTACTAGTACTTATTCATTAGCTACTAGTGCTTATTCTTTAGATACTAGTGCCTTTTCTTTAGATACTAGTGTTTATTCTTTAGGTACTAGTACCTTTTTAAAGATACTAGTACTTATTCATTAGACACTAGTCCTTATTTATTAGATACTAGTACTTATTCATTAGATGCTAGTCCTTATTCATTACATACCAATGCTTATTAATTAGTTACTAGTACTTATTCATTAGATGCTAGTACCTATTAAATAGATACTAGTACTTATTCATTAGACACTAGTACTTATTTCAATGGTGACTAGTAACTATTCTTTTGTTACTAGTCACATTTTTTCCAGTGACTTCTATGGTGATCTGTCATTCAGATATCAACTATTCAGTTCTGACTAGTATGTTAGTATGTATTCCAATTGTGGAATACATACTAGTATGTATTCCAAAGCAGGGGTTACCGCTTTTGCACGTCGTGCAGAATAACCCTAAAGGCACCAAGGTGGCGGTGCCACCGGCTTTATATATATATATATATATATATATATATATATATACACACACACACACACACACACACACACACACACATAAATATAGCTGCGAGCAGCGATGAGGGCCAAAGCCGGCGGTACGCCGCCATCCCGGTGCCTTTAGGCACCGGGGTTGCGGTGCCACCGGCTTGGGCCCGCAATCGCTGCTCGCAGCTATATTTTTTTATTTTTTTTTTTTTTTCTAGCGACTATTCGGGCACTTTTGGGGCCCTTAACATGCTCGAAAACTCTTGAAACTTTGCACACGGGTCAGAACCCCGTGGCCATCAGAGCCGGGCTGAAGCTGGTACCCGGGCGTGGCAGGGCGGCCCGTCAGCGCCCCCTGGAATGGGGTCCGAACACCTGGTCCATAACTCAAACACACTTGCATGTAATAATATGAAACTCGGTACACATGTCGATAGCAGAATTTCATCTATACCTCGTGTTCTTACTTTTTACCCCAGCCCAACAGGAAGTCGGCTATTGAGGTTTTTTTGTAAAACACACGCAATGAACTTTTAAATACTCCTCCTAGAGCTCTGATCCAAATTCGACGAAACTCGGTCAGCGTGAAGTCAAGACATTGAGGATGAAAGTTTGTGTGGGGATTTTTGATATCTCGAACGGTTTGGCCGTGGCGAGGAAACGAAACTATGGCGAGAAACGTGAAACAGGAAGTGTGTCATAACTTCAGCATACATTAACTGATCTGGATGAAACTTCAGCAGTGCGTTCGCTGTAAGAGGACGATCACATGGATGTGACTATTGTGAGTCAAAGTTATAGCGCCACCAACTGGCAGCAGGAAGTGTGTCACTTTCAAAATGCTTTGAAATCACCCTCTGATTTTTACCCGATTTGCTTCAAACTTCATCTGTATAATGTAAATACACGGCAGATGAAGACCTATGAATGGATTCTTGATATCTTTGAAACTGTTGCCGTGGCGACGCATCAAACTTTACCATTCTTTTAGGATGCATTCTTTTAGGGATTTGAACATTTGTCCATAAATCAAACACACGTGCATGGATTAATATGAAACTCGGTACACTCATAGATCACATCAGGCCAAACAACTTTCGTGCTCTAAGTTTTACGACAGTTCAAACGGAAGTCGGGAATTATGTTTTTTTTTTTTAGATAAATGTCCTAGAAAAACATCAAATTACAACCCATGCTGTTACCAATCACCACCAAACTCGGTGTGCATGAAGTCAAGACATTGAGGATGCTAAATTCCGGACGGATTTGTGATATCTCGA
>JAQIUQ010004708.1:30000-67870 GCA_030378365.1 Hybognathus amarus
TCAAGACATTGAGGATGAAAGTTTGTGTGGGGATTTTCGATATCTCGAACGGTTTGGCCGTGGCGAGGAAACGAAATTATGGCGAGAAACGTGAAACAGGAAGTGTGTCATAACTTCAGCATACATTAACTGATCTGGATGAAACTTCAGCAGTGCGTTCGCTGTAAGAGGACGATCACATGGATGTGACTATTGTGAGTCAAAGTTATAGCGCCACCAACTGGCAGCAGGAAGTGTGTCACTTTCAAAATGCTTTGAAATCACCCTCTTATTTTTACCCGATTTGCTTCAAACTTCATCTGTATAATGTACATACACGGCAGATGAAGACCTATGAATGGATTCTCTATATCTTTGAAACTGTTGCCGTGGCGACGCATCAAACTTTACCATTCTTTTAGGATGCATTCTTTTAGGGATTCGAACATTTGTCCATAAATCAAACACACGTGCATGGATTAATATGAAACTCGGTACACTCATAGATCACATCAGGCCAAACAACTTTCGTGCTCTAAGTTTTACGACAGTTCAAACGGAAGTCGGGAATTATGTTTTTTTTTTTTAAATAATTGTCCTAGAAAAACATCAAATTACAACCCATGCTGTTACCAATCACCACCAAACTCGGTGTGCATGAAGTCAAGACATTGAGGATGCTATATTCCGGACGGATTTTTGATATCTCGAACGGTTTGGCCGTGGCGGATTTTTTTGACTAAAAAAGGACACATAAAGTGTGTTATAACTTGGTTAGTTTTACTGACAGTTACAAAACTTGCCGTGTATATTGTTCTATTCAAGCCAAACAACTTTCTAATTAACAATAATAAGCTCAAACCCACAGAAAGTCAGATATTGTAGTTTGAATATGATCATGCTCTTTCTAAACCTAGGCCTGTCACACAGTCTGTGTGTGTGTGTGTGTGTGTAGGGGGAGGGGGCTTAATCATTTCACTGTGTGTCTGGCCTGCTAAAGTAAATACATTTCTTAAGCCTGGTATTTTTTACATAAGTTTTTATTTTTATTTTTTTTATAAGTAAAGGCATATAACCTGTTTAATTGTAGTGCATTGACAATAGTTTTATATAATTAGTGTATTAATTAAATTAACTTGGTCCATAAATCAAAAAGTAAGTAAATAAATCAAAAAGGAAGTGTGTTAAAACTTCTGCATACATTAACTGATCTTGATGAAACTTCAGCAGTGTGTTCGTTGTAAGAGGTCGATCACATAGATGTGAGTCAAATATATAGCGCCACCAACTGGCAGCAGAAAGTGTTTCACTTTCAAAATGCTTTGAAATCGCACTCTTAACTTTTACCCGATTTGCTTCAAATGTAAAAACACACGCCAGATGAAGAGCTGTGAAAGCATTATTCAATATCTAAGATAATGTTGCCATAGCAACGCATCAAACTTTAACATTCCTTTTTTTTGATGATTTTGAGTCTCTTAGCGGCTTTTGGGGCCCTTAATGGGTTTGAAAACTCTTGAAACTTTGCACACAGGTCAGATCCCACAGCCATCAGAGCCGGGCTGAAGATGGTACCCGGGTGTGGCAAGGGGGCTAGACAGCGCCCTGGAACGGGGTCCAAAAACTTGGTCCATAAATCAAACACGCTTGCATGTAATAATATGAAACTCAGTACACATGTTGATCTCATCGTTTCATATATTCATATATTCTCCTCAAGCCGGTACAACTTTCTAATTTACACTCATGAGCTAGGACCCACAGAAAGTCAGATATTTTGGTTTGAAAATGTTGAGTGTCTCTCTGAGCCTACACTTCTGTATGGCAAGCCCTTTTAACATTTAAAAGCTAAGTTTGACTATTCGTAATTAACATTGTAGATATCAACAACGTCTTTCTAGTCGTAATTACATTTTGGATAGTTTGTATTATCATTTAAGATATCTGTAACGTAATTGTGACTAGTCGAAACGACAGATAGAGTATGGCAAACCGTTTTAACATTTAATCATTTTAACCTACTAGTCTCTATTTTCATGCTACTAGTACTTATTTTTTAGATACTAGTATCTATTCCATTAAGTACTAGTACTTATTCATTAGCTACTAGTGCTTATTCTTTAGATACTAGTGCCTTTCTTTAGATACTAGTGTTTATTCTTTAGGTACTAGTACCTTTTTAGAGATACTAGTACTTATTCATTAGACACTAGTCCTTATTTATTAGATACTAGTACTTATTCATTAGATGCTAGTCCTTATTCATTACATACCAATGCTTATTAATTAGTTACTAGTACTTATTCATTAGATACTAGTACCTATTAAATAGATACTAGTACTTATTCATTAGACACTAGTACTTATTTCAATGGTGACTAGTAACTATTCTTTTGTTACTACTAGTCACATTTTTTCCATTGACTTCTATGGTGATCTGTCATTCAGATATCAACTATTCAGTTCTGACTAGTATGTTAGTATGTATTCCAATTGTGGAATACATACTAGTATGTATTCCAAAGCAGGGGTTACGTTTTTGCACGTCGTGCAGAATAACCCTAAAGGCACCAAGGTGGCGGTGCCACCGGCTTTATATATATATATATATATATATATATATATATATATATATATATATATATATATATATAAATATAGCTGCGAGCAGCGATGGAGGGCCAAAGCCGGGCGGGTACCGCCATCCCGGTGCCTTTAGGCACCGGGATTGCGGTGCCACCGGCTTGGGCCCGCAATCGCTGCTCGCAGCTATATATATATATATATATATATATATATATTTCTGATTGTTTTTTTTTCAAGCTGAAGGAAAGTTGTAGAAGTTCGAAAGATCTGCTGTTTTGGGCCTTTATCTCGTGTGAGGTTATGATTCATGAAAGATTTCATCAGACTCAGTCCATTTGAGACTCAGTTTATTATTTCATTCATCCATCGGCACAAAGCAGAAATACGGACACAATGATTCGGATAAAGAAAAGCAGATAAGATAGGAAGAGTTCAGATGCAAAAGCCTCTAAATGCCATTTGAAATTTTCTTCTAAAATGACCATTTTCATCAAGCTTGTATATTTAAGTTCAGTAATTTCATGACAATTAATAGGTAATCTTCATTGCCATTTAAGTGAAATTACTGAACTTAAATATACAAGCTTGATAAAAATTATAATTTTAGAAGAAAATTTCAAATGGCATTAAGAGGCTTTTGTGTGTGTGTGTGTGTGTGTGTGTGTGTGTGTGTGTGTGTGTGTGTGTGTGTGTGTGTGTGTGTGTGTGTGTGTGTGTGTGTGTGTGTGTGTGTGTGTGTGTGTGTGTGTGTGTGTGTGTGTGTGTGTGTGTGTGTGTCGTGCGTGCATGCGTGTGTGTGTGTGTGCATGTGTGTGTTTGTTTTATCAGAATAAACCCCTCTTCAGGTGTGTGTGTGTGTGTGTGTGTGTGTGTGAGAGAGAGAGAGAGAGAGAGAGAGAGAGAGAGAGAGAGAGTAACATTTGAAACCCTAACCCAACCAATAGGATTGAGGAATGGAGAAAATGGAGGGAGATAAACAACTAAAAAGCGCTGGGTGGGTGTTGAACCAGTTCTGAACCAGTGCAGCCCTGTGGAAACTTACATCATCCCAAAAGACAACGCAGCTGAGCTGCCCTGGGCCCTCTACCTGATCTGGAGGAATGAGTGTGTTGTGTAGGGTGTCCAGGAATGTGATCGGATGGACGGTGTTGTAGGGGCCGAGGGCAGCATGGCGATGGATGACGCTGTGGGTAATCGCTGCACACATTGTCATGTTCCCTCCACGCTGGCCAGGGACTTGACACACTGGCTGATGATATTCCTTCCCCTTGAACCCAACCTCATCAATGCAGATGAACTGGTGCTGCACTCGCAGCCAGCTCCAGCTTCTGGACTCTCTGAAACACACAATATCAGAAATAGACATGGAGTGGTCACTATTGTGAAGCAATCATTATGATTACAATATTGAAATATGTATAATTTACTGTATACAGTGTTGAGAGTATGCATCAATAGTGGGAATCACTTGCACATACGTAGTTATATTGCAATTCTTTGACTCTTTCTGAATTTCGTTCGATTGGCCCCTGTAGACCCCTGTGGACCAAAGACACGGTCCAGTGTTGATATGCTGACCCTATCAATATTTTGAAATATATCATTGTTTTCAATTATTTTTCTTTGTATCTGCTGTAATGTTATGGCATGGTTTTCTAGGACCAGTGTTTATTACGCTGTGCAAAAATATTGTTGGTTTAAAAAAGTAAGTTACCTGGTTGCCTTAAAATTTTAAGTTCATTGAAATGGAAAAAGTGAGTTAATACAATGAAGGAGAATGATTTAATCATCAGAAACTCAAAATAATAAGTTATCTGAACTAATTAAATTATTTAAGTTGACTTGACAAAAGAAAAAATGTTGTGATTACAAATCATGAAAATATTTTTTTTACAGTGTGACTTTATTTTCCTGTTCAGGAGACAGAACACACTCCCGACCACCTTGTGTTGGTAATCTTTCAGTTCTGCCAAACAAATAGTAAAATACTGTAAATACAAAGCAGGTTTACATTTCCTAAATACTTGAAACACATTTCCTCACATTTCCTCAAACAAAATATGGATCCAATTGGTCCAGGTCTGCTGTCCGTCATTAATAAGTGCCTATATACGGGTCTCCTTGGGCCTGTGTTATTTTCGTTATATTTGCTCCCTCTCACTGCTCTTTTTTAAAAAAAAAACCTTAAATGAAAACACAAATCAGAGTTTATTGGTTCGGCCCCAAGGAAAACTGTGTTCTTAACTTTGATTTTGGCCCTCTCACCCCGGACAACACAAAGTGTGCAAGGAATCTGCAATTCCTCAATCACTCTAGATAAACAGATTTCTAGTTAAGTCATGTTTTTATCAACTGCGCCTTCTCAGTAAAGTAAAATCCATTCTATCAAGAAGTAATTTAGAAATAGCCATTCATGCGTTCATTACTTCTAGGCTTCACTACTGTAATTCCTTGTATTATGGCATTTCTCAGGCATCAATCTCCCGTCTGCAGCTGGTACAAAACGCAGCTGCTAGACTGCTTGAAGGGAAGCTTTAGTTTGATTACATAACTCGTATCTTAATGTCCCTGCATTGGCTTCTGGTTAAAAATTGTATTATTCGTCTACAAAGCTATTAACTATCTGGCACCGCAATACCTAACTGATCGCTTGGTTCCGTATACCCCATTTATAAATCTGAAATTTAGTGACCATGGCCTGCTAACTGTCCCTAAAATAACATTTTAAAAACATGGTGACTTTTACAGCCTTCCTCTGTCTATTTGGCATGCTCCATCTATCTCCACTTTTAAAACTCAGCTTAAGACTCATTATTTAAAGACTTAAATGAAAACATCGTATTTAGCTACTATTTTTAATTGTTTTTATTTATTATTATTTATTGTATTGTATTTATAAATGCTAGGTCTGTGTGTCCTTTTGATCTTTCTAAAGCACTTTGGTCAACCTTGATTGTGTCTTAAATGTGCTCTATAAATAAATTATTGATTGATTGATTGATTGAAACATACTTTACAGTATTTTTACAGTCCTAGAGAACAGTCCACAGGCAATACTGTACTACTGTACTCATTGAGGACTGTATTTGATATGCAGTACTGCAGTTTTCTAGTGAAGAGTAGATTTCTTACCTATATTCATTTCAGAGAGTCCGGATGATGGACGCCGCAGTGTCCCTGCTCAGATTCGGCTCTACTCTTAGCCCAGCCTCCCTTATCGTCTAGACCATGGTTGACCACATGATCAACAAAAGTGGCTCGGATCTCATCAGAGATTACGGTCCTTAGCCTTCCTCCTCCTCCTCGTCCTCCTCGACCTCCTCCTCATCCCTCCTCCTCGTTCTCATCCTCCTCCTCATCCTTGTCCCTCGTCCTCCCTCCTCGTCCTCCTCCCTCGCTTTCGTCCCTAGTTCTTGTCCTCTTTCTCGTCCACCTCCACGTCCTCATGCTCATCCTCCCCTCCGTCCTCCTCCTCGTCCCTCATTCTCATCCTCCTCGTCCTCATCCTCGTCCTCCTCATCGTCTCCTCCCTCTCGTCCTCATCCTCATCCTCCTCTTCATTCTCCTCCTCGTCCTCATTCTCGTCCTCCTCCTCATCATCATCTTTCTTCTCGTCCTTCCTCCTCGTCCTTCTAATCCTCCTCCTCGTCCTCATTCCTCGTTCTCCGTCCTCCTCGTCTTTCTCCTCATCCTTCTACTCGTCCTTCTCCTCGTCCTCCTCCTCGCCGTCATTCTCATCCTCATTCTCGTCCTCCTCCTTGTCCTCCTCATCCTCCTCCGTGTCCTCCTCATCCTCCTCCTTGTCCTCCTCCTCCTCCGTCCTCCTCCTCCTTGCTCCTCCTCCTCGTCCTCCTCCTCGTCCCTGCTCATCCTTGTCCTCCTCCTCCTCATCCTCCCTGCACATCTTCATCCTCCTCCTCCTCCTCTACCGTATTCTCATCTCTGGCTCTGCCTCTGTTGTTGTTGGCATTGTTGGCATCCATTGCTCCAATGAGTAGCTCACCTGTTGCCATTTTATACTAAAGCTCTGATTGCTAATTGTAAAACTGTGCTGATATGTGTTTGCCGATGTGACGAGTCAATGTGCATATTTGAATGGCAGTGTGTTCCTAACTGTGCGTTCACACCGCCGCCGGCGAGAGCGTCAAAGTGGCCGGAAGTCATTCATTTTCAATGAGAGCCGGCGGCGAGCTCTGGCGAGGGCGGCGCGGCGGGTCTTGGACGGTGAGATCGGCGAGGAAAGTCTGAAATCAGTTCAACTTTATGGTAATGAGCAATGACGCGGCTTCGGCGGCAACCAGCAGCAACCAATCGGAATGTAGAAGTGTTCAGTTTGAGAGAATTCCAGAGAACGCAGTCCTGTAAACTTCGAGTTCCGGCCACATTAGTTCCCAAACAAAATAGAGGAGGTTGATCATTTGAATTTGATAAGAGGGCGCTCAACACTATTTATAGGCAAGATTTTCGTGCTAGAACACTTTTTCAGCGGGAATGCAAATTATAATGGCACTTAACCATGAACACAAAAGCCACACCACACACAAATGGCTTTTAATTCATAATTCATAATTTTTAATTTAATTCATGTTTATTTCATTAGCAACATGTCACTATAATTTTAAAGTTATTTCCATTGATCAATTTTCTACAAAAATAACGACCGAACATGCTTGTTTGCTTTGTGGCCCCTTTAAATACCGTTTTAAAAAAGATCACGCATTCGATCCCACGTCAGAGCATCAGAGCGTCCACGAATCTTTCCAAGGCGTCGTTGACAGAGCGGCAAGAGCGAATTCACACATGCCGCGGCGGTGTGAGCGTACGGTTATGAAAACAAGATATTTTCAGCATGAAAATTGTGCCAAAAACGAGAATTGTTTGTAATGTTATGAAAAAGTGTGTTTTAGAGCTGGCAATTTGAGTGTAAACCAGGAATTGGTTCAGGGGTTGTGCATGAGTTACATGTTGTGGTTATTGTGTCTCAAGTACCAGAATTTGTGTGTTAACAATTGAGAAAAACTGTTACACGCTTTACAAAGTCTCTAACGCAGTTTAACGTTTGACACGTGGAGGATAAAGCACGCTTTTTACTCTCACCGGTTCCGGCTTCATCGTAGATTCTCTGTGTTTTCTTGAATCCGACCGTGTCATTGACTCCTCGTTCACATGATTAGCTAAATCAGTGTTGTCACCTAGCTAAAGCTTCATACACATCTCTGCTAGCGTGTGGGGTGTTTGTCATGACGTCACACATGCTGCTGTCAGTCACAGTCCTGTGAATCTCAAACATGCGAGACCTCACTTATGGTGTTAAAGCATGTTATTACACGGCTCTGTGGGAGCGCTTGATTCTGATTGGTCAATCGCACATCCAGCGGTGTATTATTCCCAGTAACAGCGGAAACACACACTCATCCGGCTCACTGAAGAAATCAGCGCTGACACACTTGCTAAGAACGGCTTTTCTGTGTGGAAGTTTTGCGTTTGTCGAGCTGAATGAAATGTTTAAACTCAGTCAATCAATATTTTGTGTACAGTTATTTAATTACGCCATCCAGTATCGCGGACTCGCTCTCTCGCTTCACACACGCGCAGCGGTGGCCATTTTGTGTCTATTGCTTTGTTCTCTGTTGAATTATAAAATACAAACATGTACGATTTTAACACAGTTTAATCTGAAATCAATATCTCATATCTCCATAATTATTAATGTGTTGAAATGCTGTGTAATAAGTGTTATGACCGTATCTCTTAAATGTCCGTTGAGTTTGATCTCGCTGCTGAAACGTCTATCTTTGAGCAAGCTTTGCATTTCAAGAGATAATAAAACCTTTCAACTCAGATCAATATTTCATGACTAATTATTTACTGAAGTATCTGTGTAATAACTGGATAATCTACATCGAGCCAGACCGCCGGTTGTTATCTCAGAATAAAACCCTTCAGGTGTATGTGTGTGTGTGTGTGTCCTGATCATCGCTGCCGGGTTTATTCTGAGATAAGGACCGGCTGGATGTACATTATCCCACATATAACACACTCGTCACACATATAACTCGTCACACTGGATCTGTGTATGTGTTCCCTCTCTCTCTCCTGATCAGTCCTTTACAGACCTGACCCGACCCATTCCGACCTCAACCCTCCCCTGTAAAAGTGCGACCCGCGTGACGCCTGGATGATCCTCAGCCCAGACTGTCTGCCAATTAGAGAAATTAGCCCAGTGAAAGAGAGGCACACTTACGCCATGCGGCCCACATGCGGCTCCAGCTCGGCCATCTGCCGGCCATGCTGACCGCTTCACTGCACAGCCGAAGAGCGGTGGGAGACGTGGAGGACGACAGACACTAAACACTAAACATCTCCAGTTACACAGTTCGGCTTCACTTGATCTCTATAGTCCCGTCTACATATTCTAACTATCAGTAACTTTCCAACTCCCAGGTCTTAAGCCAGCGTTTGGGTTGGTCCATATTTGACCCAAAATTGGGTCATTTTTTGAGGGTTACACAAGAAGTTGACATGCGGTTGCAAAGTTATTAATAGTTAGAATAATTTGAAACAATCTATATTGTTAAAAGCGATATAAATGAAGGTGACTTGACTAGAATGTCTAGAGTAAACTCGCAGTTTTAATATTACAGTAAAACAAACTACACTCTAAAAAACATTGGGTTGTTTTAACCCACATTTGCGTCAAATATGGACAAACCCAAATGTTGGGTTAAAAATGTCATTTCAAATTTGAACCCAACTTCAAACTTTCACTTTCAACTGTAATCTTTTTTAAACCCAACATTTGGGTTTTTCCATATTTGACCCAAATTTGGGATGAAACAACTCAGCATTTTTTTAGAGTGTAAACTCAATTTAATGCATGTGTTTGTCATAGGTAAATAAAATGATCAGATTTCTGCACTTAAAAAATCATGGCATAGTTTATTATTAATTAACTACTTATTTGAATTTATTTAAATAAATGTATGTTTATGTTTTTAAAATTGCATTTTTTTAATTGCTTAGTTTATCGTGAAAACAGTTAAATTTGTTCAGTATAAAATGTGGTTAAATATGGAGTATTCAGGAGTTAAATAAAAGGCGAAACAATCTGTATTTGTTGTGATAAATATATAAACCTGGTTATAGAGTTTAAAACACATTCAGTTTATTAGTACTATTACAGACATTTGACCTGTTTTATTTACATATGATTGACAGATATGAGTCACATTATGTCTTTATTACTAGTTTGTTAGAACTGTGTAATTCAAATGGATTAAACATATATGCAGTTTTATTTATTGTTTTTTTTAATCATTTTAATGTAAAATCTCCATTTGAACATGCACTATGACAGACAGTAAGTAATGAATGTCTCATCTAATGATCCCAGTATTTGAGCAGATTGGTGATGAATATGAGTGAAACGCGTTACTCTTATATCAGGAGTGAAGAGAATCTCCACAGACGTGTGGAACGTCTTCTGACTCATGAATGCATAACATTCCAGAACAATCATAACACCAGTTTGCGGTCCTTTGTCCTCTGCAGATGACGAAGCAATTTCAGTCTTTATTGAATGTATCATTTATTCAGCAGTAAAATGCTTTTATTTGCTTTATTTCTTTTCGAATAAACAGATGAACAGGATTTGAGACAATCCAAAGAGCCTAGTGACCTTGACATAATGCATTATATCTTTAAAAAATCTTATTTATTTGATAACATTGTTTTTTTAATTCGTTTTTGAAAAAAATGTAATTTTGTTAGTTACATAAAAAATTAAAAATAAAAATACATTGTCACAGCAGAAAAAAATATGTTCTTCCTCAGTGTTGAAACACTCTCTGCTCAGTGTTTCCATCTCGTTTTCCAGCACTAATATCCAAACATTCTTAAATCAAGAAACATTTACTGGAGAAGATATTATCAAGTCTCGTTTTTTAAGGTTTGGCTTAAAACAAGAAATAATATCTGGTAGTGAAGTCAGGGAAATGAATAATAGATAGACAAAACAGGCAAAACTGATTTTTAAAATATATTTATGGATACTTTATCTTACTTAAGCGCAAACTCAATTTACATTTTTTTTGTACAAGTATTTATATTACACACATTTTATATATTTTTTTTAAGTTTAAAGACATTTCATGTCATTTTAGGAATGTTAAAAAAGCAAAACACAAACACTCCCAGTCATATTTAATTAGGTATGAGAACGATTGTATAAGATTCACTCTTGGGCTTTAACCCGTTTCATGTTGATGTTTGGTTTCCCTTTTCTCCCAGCCGTGCCGGATGATGCCCGTGTGTGTCAGGTCAGGAGTGTGTGTTCAGAGCTGGTGTTTGTGTTTGTGTTCAAACCCTGCAGACAGGTGTCTGAGACGCTCTTCAGTTTGACCTGCTTTTTCTCTCCCACCACTGGCCTCAGTACAGTATACACACACACACCAGGCCAGGTCTGGATCTAGGTCACAGAGGTGTGTGTGTGTGTGTGTGTGTGTGTGTGTGTGTGTGTGTGTGTGTGTGTGTGTGTGTGTGTGTGTGTGTGTGTGTGTGTGTGTGTGTGTGTGTGTGTGTGTGTGTGTGTGTGTGTGTGTGTGTGTGTGTGTGGTGTGGTGTGTGTGTGTGGAGAGGGGTCTAATTGGGTTGGGACCAGGTTGCTCATTATGAGCCCATCCAAGCAAAAGTCCACTGGTGTTTTCAGTGATCCAACCATCTGTTTTTCTTTTACTCAGTTGTTCAACTCTATTCATATTGTCTACGATCCTCCTTTGTCTGCTGGAGGTGTTGATGTGAACGTTTGGGCCCGAAAAAGCTTCCAGTGTCCCGATTGGATCACCTTCAACTAATCCTGACGGTCACATGATTAGAGCCAGATGCCGATTGGCTGTCTGCTGCTCCTCAAAGGTCTGGCGCAGCCAAGCGTGGGCAGTGTGTGTTACTGTGGCCAACGAGTGTGAGCATCAGAAGATCTGCTGTTGGACTTTATGGAAACGGGAGAGAAACCAGACGAGATGACCGAGTGAAGCTCAGCGGGACACAGAGATGATCTGACCAAAGACACTGAGGATCCAACAGCTCAACCAATGTGAAGTAAGTCCAATGTTATTATTATTATTATTATTATTGATAGGAAACATGTTGTGATCTTCAGGTCTGGTGTTGGATGGATGATGTATTCTGTGTTGAGGTGTAAGTAGATAAAGTGTAAGTTTGTGTGAATGGCTCCATCACTGGCATTATTTTGAATGGGGGGGGGGTTGAATTTGGTATGGTCACTATGAAAACATTTTATAATAATTTACTTGAAAGCTTTAATACTGAAAAATCATCAACATCAAGTGAGTTTTTGCTTGTGGAGTCAGAAAAGTAATCTTGTTTTCCCTTTGAAAAAGTTTATATTTCTGACTCCGTTGACAGATATTCGTTCTTGTGTTAAGCACAAACTCATTTTTATTCCACTTCGGGCCTACAGACTCAATTACAGGGCTAAGTGTGTAACGACAGAGACTACATTTACTTACAAGAATACACAGTATATCTCATAAATGTGGAGTTGGTACACACCACTGCTATTGTCATCTGTAATTAGTCATCTGATAGTTATATGTGGTTGTCGAATTCTGAAGAAGTTTGTTCATTTCTGGCCTCAGGGCTGGTTCACAGTCACAGTGTAAGAATACAGTATATGATACCATGTGTTGCAACACACACTTATATTGTATTATGCAAGGTGTGTATTGCATGTTTGGAGACCTGAGAGGAAGTGTGTGTATGGCTAAAGACGCATTTTGCTTTTTCATTAGAACGTTAATAACCAATAAAGCAAAAGGAGAACCAAAGCAACCCGAACCAAAGGAGAATATACCAAACCGAAAACCAAGCGAGTGACGACTGAAGGATTGAAGATGAAGCTGGAAGCATGTCTAGAGGACTTGAGCGAGTGGAGGGAACTGGACTTCGCCATGAACTGCACATATATCGTCCAGGACCAGGCATGCGAGCCGAGCTTTGGGCTCCCGAAGGCCATGACCTCCATCCCACGAAACCTCACCTTCCAGTACAGCGCCGACAACCAGGTACGCATTCCCAGTTCTCAGTTCCCCCCGTCCCCAGTCCCCCGTCCCTAGTCTCTGTCCCCAGTCTCAGTCCATAGTCCCCCATCCTCAGGTCCCAGTCGCCAGTCCCCAGTCCCCTTATCTCTACAGCTTCTGCCTTGTTACGCTCTAACACACACTCGTAAAGTTGCTTGTGCAACAGAGCTTTCACTTCAAGCAGTTTCCTGAGCAGAACGAATTCAAAAAGTACAATATTTCTGCTGAGGTGACATTATGGCAAAGTTATGAACACACATTCTTCCAGTAACGTTCGTTGAGAGTTATCCGGTCTTTCATTTTAACAAATATTTATACATCATTCTTGGGATGTTTTTCTGATATGATTTAGTTGGATGCTCATCTAACATGTTTCAGAGAACATTCAGAAGTAATATTCCAATAAACCAATGGAATGCTTGTGTAACACTTTACTTAAAGCCTATATGTAAAAATGTATTCATAATGTACATAATGCATTATGGATAATTGTAACCGAAGTTAAAATGCATTGTAATATTTTCAGATTTCTTGTTCTTTCTGAAACTGGTTGTTTGTCGTGATTTTATGCATTGTATTTTCTAAAGGTGTAACAATGTTTTATAAGTGTGGTTACAATTATTCATGAGATCATACCATGCATTATAATGTGCACAATCAATGCATTAAAGTTATGTAAAGTGTTACCAAAAAGTTTTTAAAACAGTTTTCAAGACTGAGAAGTAACAGTTTTATAATATTCTTAGAACATGTTTATGTTGACTGGTCATGCTGTCATTTAAAAAACTCCATCATGCCAGTGTTTTGCTGTGGATGAGTTAATCTCAGCACTTGAAGTCCAGGTCCATGAGTGGGATTGTTCATTGAAGTGTCCAATGACGGAAACGACTGGTTTGGTTTGAGTGGTTGAGTAGGTCAGTGTGACGATGACAGAGGATCTAATCGCACACACACACACACACACACACACACACACACACACACACACACACACACACACACACACACACACACACACACACACACACACACACTCTATCTCTGTGTGTTGGATGTCACTAGTTCTCTCGCTGGACTCGACTTTGTGTGTGTACAGTATGTGTGTGTGTGCGCGTGTGTGTGTCAATGTAAGGTCATGTTACACGGCTTTCTGGAGTGTTTCATTCTGATGTTTAAAGGCCCTTATTCATCAGATAAAACAGTAAAGTTAACATTATCACAATAAATGATCACCCTGTAGAGGTTATTTTGGGTTGATAATCAGTTGATTCTTAATTATTTCTTGGTTACTTTTGTTGGCAGCTTATTTAGCAATTTTTGTAATAAAATAAGATTGCTGCAGTTTATGGAAGCTTGTTTTTTAGCACATAATTAAAATTGCGACTTTTTGTATCAGAATCGGTATAAAAAGTTGCAATTGCATGTTTTTGACTTTTTTTGAGTTTGTATCTCACAATTCTGAGAAAAGATGTTTTTGATTGATACACTCTAGAAAATGCTAGGTTATTTTAACCCAATTTTGGGTCAAATATGGACAAACTCAAACATTTGGTTAAAAACGTAATTTAAAAATGTAACCCATTGGCTGGGTTTGTCCATATTTGACCCAAAATTGGGTTAAAACAACCCAGCATTTTTCAGAGTGTAAATAAAGTTGCAATTACCTTTTTAAATGTTTTTTTGTGCGGCGGAAACAATCAAGCTTATATGTTAGTGTTTGCAGTCTCCCTCATCTCTTGCCCGTGTCACTTGGCCTTTGCTGTGGTTTCTCTGCGTCGGCTTCATGCGTTTCTTCGCACTCGTCTTTTGCATTTGATCCAGTTTCCCTCCTTCGCAGGTGAAAGTCAGTTCCTCTTTCTAAAGCTCTTTGCTCTTTTTATATCCTGTCACACTGAAGGTGTGAACTTGTGGTCATGAGCTCATAAACATACACACGCACAAACACCGGCCGGTCCGTGAATGTGCAAAGATAAAACAATACGTGTGAAAAATATTCGGCTTTTGATGAGACCTCAAGATCAGCAAGACATTAAAACTGTGTGTGTGTGTGTGTGTGTATACAGTATAGCATGTATGTGTGTATATATATATGTGAATTCTATATATGTATCTTTAGCTATCTTTTTTTGTAAGTGCTTCTTTTAACATGATTCTCATTGACCGCATGAAGCTTTCGGGCCACATTAAATTGCTTCTTTCTCTTCCCCTTTCACACACTCTTTCATGTCTCACGTTCATATTCTCACTGTCATCTTTTGCCACGGTCACATTGAGCCTCTTTTATTCAAGCAGAATCAAGCAAATCCTCTGAATCCAGTGTTTGCCCCTGAATCCGATAGACGAGAGCGAACAGCAGATTCTGTATCTCACACACACTCGAGAGGAATCGATCACACACTTCCTATTCCTGGCCGCTGATTCTGTGAAAAGCATTGCTCTTAACTGTCATTGACGTTTGCCTTGGACAGAAAAACCCACAGTCAGTTCCTGGAGGGCCGACAGCACTTTTTTATTGCAAGGGAAAAATGAAAGCTTTTTAGGGATGTTATAAAGCCAGTCTCAGGGTGACGTGATGCAGTCACTCGCTGATGGGTTTCTGTGATGCATACGCACATATTCCAGAGTTTCTGTGTTTGTGAAAGTCTGCGTATTAATGTGTCGTCGATACGCAGTGTGTTGTTGTAGGGAAGAACTGAAACTTCTCAAATGATGTCTGATGTGTAACTTAAACTAAATATGTATTTAAACTGTTTTCTTTGTCTTGTTTTTCCAGTGCAAATCTCTAAATGTTCTTAAATCCACATACATTTACTGGATAAGCAATTAACGCGATTTTAATTTTTTCATTGTTTATTTTCCGGAAACTAACACGTCACAATATTCCTCATTATAATAATTCATACGCAGAATAAAGGGGCGGGGCCTGGTTTAGTTAGTAGTGTGTTAAACTGGCGGTTATGGAAAGGGGTGGGGCATTTCCCAAACACACTCGAAGTGCTCGGCCAATCACAACACACTACTCCAGCCGACCAATCTGAGCACAGTGTGCTTTCAGAAGGAGGGGCTTCATAGAGACAGGAAGTAAACAGAGCGTTACTGACAGACTGGGAAGAGAGGAGCCGCAACAATGGAGAATATGAGGAGAATAATCAACATTTACTATTCAAGCCTGAAACATCATCACAACTTGTGAAGGTCTCTCTAAGCATTTTGATGGTCCCTTTTGACCATTCTAATAACTATAAGTAACTTTGCAATATGTCAACTAACTCTTGCTTAATATCTGCTAACTCTTTATTGTGATGCTCCTCCAACAGACTTTCTACTGACTATAAGTAACTTGCAAGTATGTCAACTTTCTGAAATACTTGGTCTGACATTCTAAGTCTAATCTACTAACTCTGTAATGAGAGCTAGTAGACATGAGGTGCAACTAGTCAACAGAATTTATTAAAGGGGTCATCAAAATAAAGTGAAGAAGAAGAGAATAAAGTTTAAAGAAAAGCAAGACAATCTTTGTTTGCAGTGTGTTAACGAGCAACAGGCAGAATGGCACGCAGTCATGCATGTAAGCGTGTGTATAAACGAAGCGTGCCTCGCAAGCGGGGGCACGTGGCAGATGGGGTGATCTGTGACTCAAATGCACAAACACTTATAGAATCTCAGGCAAAGGAAGTAGGTTAAGCTCGACTGATTAACTTTCGTTTGGACCTGGATCCTCAGACAGCTGCGGGGTGTTGGGTTCAGCGTGGTGCCGCTGGCCTCGTCCGAGAGAGACACACACACACAGACACACACACACACACACACACTCACCCCTCCTCTGACTCCATAAACCCTCTCTGAGCGGTTAATCACTAAAGACCAACCAATTAGTCACGCAACGCTAACGACTCACAATTCTTCTGTCAGCGCAGCTCTCGTTCTCAGTGACCGTCCCTGTACTTATTGCAATCCATGATGTCTTCATACTGCAGTAATTGTGTATTAGTCAGTGTTTCTGTGCTAGTTTTCCAGCATTAATATCTAAAAATGCTTTAAGAATGAGAAACAAGCCAAAAGCACTAAGTATGCGTGTTGGTTGTGAGCTGGTTGTTGGGGCCGTGACCCCCACGCCACACTTTGACCCATTTTACAGGCCGGTTTCTGCGCTCGACAGCATCGAGAGTTGACCACCTGCTCCAGTTTCTCTTCTGCCTCTTTTTAAGACATTGTTTGTCAATACCAGCCAACTTTTGCCAGCAGGGTCATGGGGTCAGGCTTATTGAGGACAGCTGTATGTTTCCAGGTCAGGCTCCAAGTAGAGCAGGGAAAGTATAAGTCTGTAAACTCGTTAGTGTGGTACCTTAGGTCACCTATGACGTTTCCTACAGGTAATCTCCATTGAACTCAATGCACTAGTGTATCATTAATGATTTATGCGCTGGCTCACAGTCTGCTTCTCTCTGCAGGTGACCGGTGTGTTCAGTAAAGAGTACATCCCACAAGGCACGCGTTCGGACCTCTTCAAGGGGTCGTCTGCACCAAAGACAACGTGCCCCTTCATGCCAACCGGAAGTACTTTTGGAGGGTAAGTGACTTCATTACTGCTCTAATCCTTCAGAGACACCATTTCTGCTGAAAAGCTGCTAAACCGGTCACGACTTTCCCGAGAATTTTAGCAGAAAGGAGCCGGAAGCTTAAACATTCAAGCAAGAATACATACCAAAACGCCTTGGCTTCTTCGAACACGATCGTCTTCCTTTAAACACACGCCTATGTTTAGACACATGCATGCATTGAATAAGTAGTTATTCCTATTGTTCTTTTAAGGGCTTGTTTGGAAAACACAGAGGAAGCTCTGAGAGCCGTTTCCTGTTTGCTGTGGATTCCTCTCCGTTCTCAGAGGCTTTACTCCAAGTGTGCCTCTTTCGAAACCATTCATCAAAAACACAACAATAGCGCAAGTCTTTGGTTTGTGGCCAGGTTTTAGAGAAGTCGGGATTCCTGTACAGACAGGGACGCACGCACACACACACACACACACACACATCACTTTCTTTTCAGTTCTTTCTGTTCTCATATCAGCATGCATCTAAGTGAACTTCAGTCTCTTTATCTCTCTGCCAAGGTCACTAGATCTGTCTGTGTATGTGTTTGTTTATATGCATGGTGTGTGTGTGTGCGCGCGCATTTGCATGTCGCTTTGGGTTTTCCTAGTCTGAGCTGTCCTTTCCTTTCTTCCGTTTCCTGTAAATCCTTTCAAACTTCCTGTTGCCATAAAGAATTGCAATGACGCATCATGTCACATGACTGAGGGCAGGAGGACGGATGTGTCCATGTGGGTGAAAGTGTGTTTGTGTTTATGAGTCTTCAAAGGTGTGACTGGTTAAAGGAGCGTCTGTGATAGTGGAGATGTCATGCCTCGGCACGTCTGCGCAGTGAATTTCCCCACACACAACTGAGAATGAAAGTGGGAGGGATCAGGGGCGGAGCCTGAGCGTGTGACTGGCAGCATGTGTGGAGCGCTATAAAAAGCCTGACATCATTGACACACAAAGTTAGTCACACATCTTCAGCAGGACAAGCCACACACACACTTTCACAGGTTAGGAGACACAGAGAAGTTGACATAAACAGCTGTTTGACAAGCGTTCTGTTCATGGCAGAGGTAAAGAACCTTTAGTAATGACTGATTTACAGCTTTAAAGAGTGATTTTAATGTTTAACGGTGATGGTTTTGACACCTGCAGACTCAAGTCTTCATGATTTCCTCTCTCTCTCTCTTCATCCAGATCTACAGTGGTGGGCACTTACACCACTTCATCGATGGCTACGACGTCCAGCGCAGCAACTGGATGCGGTTCGTCAACCCGGCGCACTCGGGAGCCGAACAGAACTTGGTTGCCTGTCAGAATGGCCAGGAGATCTTCTTCTACACGCTGCGGCCCGTGGAGCCCGAGCAGGAGCTGCTGGTGTGGTACAGCCCCGAGTTCTCCCAGAGACTGTGTGGCCAGCCGGTGCAGCCCGACCGCCTGAAGCCAAGTGAGTCACGCTGGGACTGTCCCACCGCCGGCTAGGGGATGGAAAACTGGATGTTCTTTGATGCATATTGGGGCTTTTGCTTTTCCTCCTGTGTCTTGATTGTGTTCTCTCTTGCTGTCTTGAAGCAATATGATTATTAGTCACTTCAGTTACCTTTGTGTTTTCCCGGAGTTTTTCCTTTCCTCAGTATAGCGGGTTTCTTCCCCTCTTTTGCTTTTCTTCTTATATATCTTTATACTAATATTAGTCATTAGTCACATCAGCTACCTTTGTGTTTTGCCCAGAGTGTTTCATCAACATCAGGCGACTCTTTTAATGCCTTGAACTGAAATTCACAGATAATTCCAACGAATCAATTGGACATTTGCGTTGTGTTCTCTTGTGCCTCGAACTAAAAACAAAGTTGGCTTCGAATTTTTTTAAATGTAATTTTCCCAAATACTTCCAAGGAATCAGTCATTGAACGAAACATGACATTTTAAAGGTTAAAGACTTGTTATTTACAACTTTGAGAGTCGTTTTTGACAGTGTAAGAGTTCAGTAATTAACGGGCACCCTCAGATCTTCTGCTTACACTAGTAATATTGACATCCAAAATATATATGGGAGGATGTTTGATATTTTTGTCATATATAGTCAAACCAATATTAATTGCTATCCTAACTTACATAAATGAACTATCATGTCCTGCACTTACTAGTAAAAAAATATTAAAAAAAAATACTGTATATATGCTGTCTGAATAATTTGATGACCTGGATAGATGTACTTTCTTTACATGGCTGAAATGAGTGTTGTGATATTACGCCACTAATAGCAGCATACTGTTAAATGTTTACTGAAAATTATCTCTATATGTAAAGAACAGTAAGTCAGGGGTTCATTTGAGATGTGAAAACATGAAAGCCACAACATGAAAGTGACTGTCAATGAGCCTGATTGTGTATGAATGTGTGAGGTCTGTGAGTGTGTGCGGATGTTTATGACAAAACACTGGACATTTCTGTCTGAGTAGATGTCATGCGCAATAGCGCCTATATCACACTGAAACTGTTATGTTATTCACTCCTTCGGAATGCATGTATATGTGTTTCTGTGCGTGCCATGCGAGCATTAATGTTAGCTGTTGTTAAGGACCATTACCTGAGTCATGCCGACACGCATTTGCTTCTCTCTTGTGATTCTTTTCCTCAACAATTAAGCCTAAATATCACTCTTTAGGAAGTCATGTGCCGTGAAGAACATCAGCCTTTCTTAAAACCTCTTTTTAATTTGGATCATTCAGTGCCCTTTAAACAGTTATCCTTCTTTTGTGAGCGTCAAAGAAATCTGTATATTCAGTTTTACATCATATAGCTCTTTTTGCTGGACTTTGGCATATCAAGTTCTTCTTCAAATCTGCTGATATTTAGTCTAATTTAAAACGCGGTGAATGTCCACCGCTTCCATTCTCCCGTGTTCCTCCGGGAAACATATTTATACAAATTTGACAGTTCGGAGTTTCAAATATCCATTTTCGCTTTCCTCACGGTAGTTAGGAAATGCCTAAACGATGCCTGTAAATGTTGCACCAGATTGGGTTTGAGGAACCAAGCTTCGACCACAAGGGTTATAATGTGTTGGTGTAATCTTCCCACTGCTGTGTGACACACTCGGGCCTTGAACCACTCTCCATGATTTAGCAGGTTTTGTCTGAGTCACCACAAAGGTTACTGAAAGAAGCTTGCTGATGTGGCTTTCCTTTTACAATCTCTGAAGCGAAAGGACAGTAATAATCTGACCTTATCTCGATTCCCTGCATAACAGTAAGTAACAGTTAGTGATTTTTCCCATGGTCGAGGACATCTGCTGTTATAGTGAGTCAGAGTAGTTTCTGAGTGAGAAGTATAGCCGTCACACGAGTCTCACATACATATGGCCCTCCACCTCACAAACATACACACACCCACACTGCGAACACCCACACAGTTGTAATCTAGGTGCTGTGTGAAAGCAGTACTACCTCTCTGTCAAACAGAAACCAGTCAGAGATCTTCTGCCTGTCAGCTTTAAACTGAAAGAGCTGCCATTTACCATAAGTGAGCGTTTGAGGAGGAAGGGTATGAGTAGGTGTGTGCCACACAGACACACACAGGCATGTGCGACGGGTGACCTGTGTGGCTCTGTGAAGACTTGGACCTGCTTGGTCAATCTCAGCAAACCAGAAATCTGTTGACAAGTTTCGTGACACTTTATTATGATGATCCCCAAACTGATCGTCTACTAATGCTCCAATGAGAGTGAGTTGAAGGGGTGTCACAATATATGTATCATGTCACAATGTCATGTCGCAATACAAAAATGTGTATGAATATGTACTAGTTCACCCAAAAGTTTTCAGAGTTTTAGTGTCAGTAAACTGCTATATATAATGTTAAATATAATATGTAATGATGCAATGGGGGATATTTGTGGGTCCTGATAAAGCCAAATGTATTGTTACCAGTAAAAAGTGGCCTACATTGTTTTAAATATATCTAATCAGTGACAAGGTGCAAGTATATTCATCTAAAATAATTCTGTATTTTCAAAATCATGAATATGTTTATTCTGGTGTCTCTATTATTCTGCGCTTTGGGTTTCAGCACCAAGTCCAAGCCTAAATATTTCCATCCCCAATGTAAAACCAAATGTAGCATTTTAATCAACACTACATTTGTTTTGTTTTGGAGTATCACAATGATACCATCTGCCATGAATCGTGACATTTACAGTATTTAAGTTAGTAGAACGTCGAAGTCTCATACTCGTGTTCTCACCTCTGCTGTCTGTCAGCCTTCACAAGTCTCCTTGCACTGTGTGACCTTTTTGCACTCTCTTTCTGCAGAGTACATGCCTGACATGGACTATCAGAAGCAGAACGTCTACTACCCTAAACAGGCCTCAAGCCCACACAAACTTCAAAGCGAGGGAGAGGAGAAGAGGTGGATGAGAAGATCGACGTGGAGCTCATTGAGAGGGACACACCTCCTGACACACCAGATGAACAGGTTGTGGACTTCAGCAAGAAGATCCACAGAGCTGCTTCTCCACAGTTGGTGCGTTCGCCACATCCCAACCAGAAGGAGATGAACATGAGTGCTCACATGTATCCCACCTTGTCCCCGCAAGACCTCTCGCTCCACTTACAAGGCCTCTACGGTCATCATCGAGAGGGTTTGATCTCGATACCCCTTCTCTGCCCTCTCCTAGACCTCTGCAAGCTCCTTATCCACTTCTACCACAGTACAATCCTCATTATTCCCGTTTGCTGTTGCCCCCGTACTCCCCTCCTTTCCCGTCCATGTTGCCCTTGAAAGGGGTCTCCGGTACAACGGATTCCTGGGAAGTGATGGCTTACCCTACCCTTCAATTCCCCAACCTGGTCTGTTACCAGTTACCCTTCCCTATCCCTCCCCGCTCCATGGAGGATTGAAGGAGAGAGTCCCGAATACTCCCCCCCGAGGCGCCCGGCGACCCCGAACTCTCCCTCGGCAAAGCTTCCACAAGCCTCTCTCTGAATGCGAAGAAGCCATTAACCTCAGCCTGGCTTGGCCCAGGAGCACATCCCCCGTCCTCGTCTTCTCCACCAACACCTGGGTACAAATCTCTCCCGTACCTCTCTCAAGAAGCAGAATGGCAAAATCAAGTATGAATGCAACGTCTGCCTCAAGACCTTCGGTCAACTGTCCAACCTCAAAGTGAGTACACTTTATTCAAAGTCTTGTTTTGAGAGATGTGGAATGATGTGTTTAACACTAAACGGTATGTGTTTGCTTTGAAGGTGCACTTGAGGGTCCACAGTGGCGAGAGACCATTCCAGTGCAACTTGTGCAAAAAGAGTTTCACCCAGCTGGCACACTTACAGAAACATCACCTGGTCCACACGGGAGAGAAGCCACACGAATGCCAGGTGAGCTCATATGCTGTGACTCAAGATAAAGTTATATCCTATTAACATGCCATGACGCACTCCTACAACATTGCTTATCCGTCAGAAGACCTTTACCTTGTCACTCCTGTTTCCTTTAAGAGAAATGCTTTGTTGTTCAGTAACTAGAGAGGGTGTGACAGTGGCGTCAGCCTGCACTAGTCATTCATTTTGACCACTGAAAATAAACAAGTCCTTTAGTGTGGCTGGCTTGTTGTCTGCATACCAGAGCAAACAATGAGGTGATTATGTAAGGCTGCTCTTTGAATTACAGTCTGTGATTCTCTTTGAATGTCCACAGGTGTGCCACAAACGCTTCAGCAGCACCAGCAACCTAAAAACACACTTGCGTCTGCACTCAGGAGAGAAGCCGTATCAGTGTAAGCTGTGTGGAGTGAAGTTTACCCAGTATATCCACCTCAAACTCCACCGTCGGCTTCACAGCTCCTGCGAGCGACCGGACACCTGCCAAACCTGCACCCGAGGCTTCCTCCATCGCTTCTCCCTACACCTTCACCAGCGCTCGGGATGCTGTTCCAACACCCGTCCCGAGATCCCTGAGCTGGTGGAGCGCTTCGAACGCCAGTCACGAGGCCGAGGCTCTTCCAGAGAATGCCGGAGATGCTCAGGTCGACGCCGCCTTGGAGAAATGGCTGGCTAGGAGTCTGGAAAACGGCGAGGGAAAGGAGGATGTGGGATTCCTCAAGGCTTTCAGTGCTTCAGTACCTCAGGGAGTGACCATCATGGGCCACCATCTCCAGGAGAGAGCCAGCGTGGTTCACTTCAACCATCGGCACTCCATTAAGACTGAGGAGGAGTAGATGACCCATCCCAGCAAGCAATCTTTGCATCTAAAGGACGTCTAATAGCCGTTTAATAGCTAAATCGTGACTACAGATTGACATGATATCTTGTTGATATTATTGACATTGGTAACCATCTCACGTGCTGCATGGCCAAAAACTACAATGAATCAGGGTTGACTCTAAATAGCACAGAACATGTCAAAGAAACCAAACACCTTGTGATCACTGTTGACTTTGCTATTTTGTAATGTCATCAAATTCAAGGTTATGAATTTAGAAGTCAGTAAGTGTGTTACTCATAGCCGGACTATATATTGAGTCTATAGTTAACCTATTGACGGCTACTGCTTGCTGGGATTGCTCCTTCAGGTCTTTCAGAAATCCCTAAAAAATGCGATCTATGCACAGGGCATACCCTAGTTGACCAAAAATCCTCTCTTTCCTGTGAAAATCAGAGAGAAGATGCGTAAACCAAGCCAATGAGAGCCGCACCAAACAAATAGTGTTTCCAAAGACTTGAAGAAAGTGATTGCACTTCCACCCTCTGACCTGTTGTGTGAATGAAGATGTGATTTATAATGTCCTCATCTGGTTTTCAAACCGGTCTGTCTGTGTGAGTTTGTCTTAACTTATTATTGTTGATTTTTTTATTTTTGAGCACTGTATCAAATGTTTATATGTGTACTTTTTATGTGTTTTTAAACAAATATTGGGATTCTCAGGAATTATGTGTCAATCCCACTATGGACACTATATGTTACAGTCCCAAATGGACTGGATCTTCTTGCGAATGTGTGCAGATGGATGTATGTGGCTATGATTTTACCTGGTGTTCAATAATTCTGAATGTGATCTTTTATGAAAGGATGTATAATGTATCTTTTCAAGCGATCAGTCACTGTAGCTTCTAAGAATATTATAGCGGTTTTCTGAGATCTTGAACCCCTTTGACATTGGAAAGAAAACATGCCTCACTTTTTATTTAATATTTGAAATATTATTTGTTTTCTTAGTTTAATGTTACTTGGTTGTGTCTACCAATGTTTACTGTTGTCTCTTTAATTCAAACAAGTATTGTTAGCACTATGAAAATTATCAACTCCATGTAGCTGAAACTGAATTTGCCAATCATGAAGATTGCAATACTTATTTTTTATAGACTGCAGTACCTCATACTAAAAACTTAAATTGTTAGTTTCATATGTTATGCTCTTTTAATTTATTTGATGTCAGCACTGGAAAAAGCAGGAACTAGATCCAAGTGCAGACTGTTAGCTGTCACAGGGTTTAGAAAGGAGACTTTTTGTACAGTTCTTTTGTTATCCTAGTTTATTTTTGACTCAGTCCAAAGGATGTCGATACTTTATATGTGAGAACTTATTTTTGACAAACTTTTATAATGTAGCGCATTAAACATGACTTGTCTAAGACCTCGCTCTGTCCGTGTGATTGTGTTGTTGAAGACCTAGCTCTCATAGAATCAGGTTTTCACACTCGCTTCGCTTCTCGCTTCTCTCTGTGGTCGTTTTTCTAGAAAGTAGAGGAACTGAAATTGTTGCTCATCAACCAAGACTGATCAAAAATGTCCACCGTCACATGCATTGCTGTTTTTCATTTTGGCGTGAAAAAGAAATCATAAAAACACCCCAAAATTTGCCTACTGTTACTTTACAGTCACAAATAAATAACTCCTCCAGCGATTAGATTATAGAAGATGATATCAAGACGTATGTAATATTAGATTTTCTGGTTCAACTAACGGTGCTCCTAAAAAGTGGCTCCGTTTGTTTCCACAATACAAAACTAATAACAAATTAAATATTTTCTCAATTAACCCCTTCACTGCTGTTTGCTTGTTTTCTGTATTCAGGCTGATTTAGTTTGTATCACCAAAAAAATTTTTATTTTTTGTTTTTTTCCATTCATTCTTATGTAGGTCATTTTTTGGCCGAGATGAGTGTTTTCAAGTTCAGTTAATTGAAGCACGTTTAAAAACAGCCACAAGACGGACCAAATTGCTGTACAAAACATCTGAATATAAATCCTAAATACACATTTAAGATAACACACACAAATATAAAATAATATACACATTTAAAGGAGTAGTTCACTTTTGAAAAAAACGTTCGCTGATAATTTACTCACCCCCATGTCATCCAAGATGTCTATCTGTCATTCTTTTTCAGGACTCTTTTTTTTTTTAATTAAAGGTTTTTGATGAAAACATTCCAGAATTTTTCTCCATATAATGGACTTCAATGGGAACCAAATGGTTCAGGGTCCAAAAGACAGTTTCATTGCAAACTGCAAACTGTTCAAATGGCTTTAAATGATTCCAGATGATGAATAAGGGTCTTATCAAGCAAAACGATCGCTCATTTAAAAAATAAATAGCAAAGTCGTCAAATTGAACAAGTCTTTTCCAAGTCATTTGGTTCAAAACAAATTAATTGACTCTGAAAAAGATTTGTTCATTTTGATGAACGAGTTCAAACAGGAGAGTCACAGAGTCTGCATTGCAGCAGCAAGCAAGCGCGAGCATTTGAGCTTATAAAATTTAAACTTTTTTTTTTTTAATGAGCGATCATTTCGCTAATAATAAGACCCTTATTCATCGTCTGGATATCGTTTAAAGCCCTTTGAACAGTTAGCACTGAAACTCTCATTTGGACCTTGAACCGTTTGGTTCCCATTAGAAGTTCATTATATGGAGAAAATGCTGGATGTTTTTCATCAGAAATGTACTTTAATTTCTTTTCGACGAAGAAAAGGAAGACATGGACATTTTGGATGACATGGAGGTGAGTAAATTATGAGCAAAAGTTTTTTTCAAAAGTGAACTATTATTTTAAGAAGAAAAAAATCAATACGCCAAGAAAAAAAGAAAAAAAGTTTTAAAAGAGACTTTAAAAGTACAAGTGTGACTTTTCTTTTCGAATCATATGCACACTTTTGTGTGTGTGTGTTTACACAGCAAGTTCCAGAAAAGTCACCAAGTGTCACCCTTCCAACAAAGTAAAGAACACGTTCTTTTTCTCAGTCAAAAGTGGCCCGCACAGCACAGCCCGTTCTCATCCCAAGGCGAGAGCATCACCGGGTTAAACGTCCTGTCTATATGATGTAAAAGTCATATAGTGGTTACTACTATTTGTGAAACTGGAGGCTAATATGAAGCAATGCTTTTTGATTTGAGTAACTGAGGCGGTTTCTGGTCATCACTCCTGCTGTTCTCACTGCTCTTTCTCGCTGAAACTGCGATCGACATGAGTGTCGGTAACGGAAGACAGGCAGTTACAGTAAGACATGTCTCATGTCTTCAGTGTCCTCTCTGAGTTCAGACACGATCTGTTTCCTTCTGTCAAAGCCTTCCCTCTCCTCCGCTGGCACACACATACAGGGAGAGCCCCGGACCGCACACACACCTCACCTCAGACCAAGCAAACACACCTCAGGTGCGCGCGCGTGGCGTGTGTGTGTGAAAGAGAGACAAGTGAAAGAAGAGGCACTTCTGTCATCGACAGCATGTTAGAACCACCAATTTGAATACCTTTCAGGAGAAGTTGCAAAAGGCCCTTTCATGGCAGAAAGGAGGACAGAGAGAGGCATGTGAAAACACCACAGAGAAAGAGTGGAACTTGACTTGCTGTAAATGACATGCGGCGAACGTGTATATGTGTGCGTGTGTGTGGGTGTGTGTTGTGTGTCATGTTCAGAGTTACTTGCATTGCCTTCCTGCGCAGACTTAAAACTTGGAGCATTCAGTAATC
Source organism: Hybognathus amarus (assembly GCA_030378365.1). Taxonomy (NCBI): domain Eukaryota; kingdom Metazoa; phylum Chordata; class Actinopteri; order Cypriniformes; family Leuciscidae; genus Hybognathus; species Hybognathus amarus. Next base: position 57,209 of record JAQIUQ010004708.1, read on the forward strand.
TGTTGTTGTTCTCTGAAACCCCGAAGCTTCAGTTCCTGTGAACCGCGGCTCTGGGGCAAAAGCCCTTAGTGCAGAAAACATGCAGTGTGTTATCTCAAACATTTTACAGATAGAATAGCCTACATACAATCAGCCATTGAGCGCCACTGTAAAAATGACTTTTTGAAGATTGTAAAGATTGTTGTTTACAAGGAAATACTGTTGCATTCTTTCTACTTCATTCAATGCATTCCTTTGTCGCTTTTTTTTTAAAGTAAATCCTCCATCAATTTTTCAAATGGAAAAAGGTAAAAACTGGAATTTTGAAACCTATAATTAAGTTGTTGTTTTTTGTTTTTTTTTTCATGTGATTAATGTCAAGATGGGTTTAATCCTTTCAGTGTTATTAATTATAGTTTTATTTATATACTTTATGTTAATTTTAATTTTTTAGTCATGTGCTTTTATCATTTTATTACTTTTTCTTTAAATAATGCTATTTAGGTCTATTATTTATTTATTTTTTTCAGTTTTAGTTTTAATTTTAATGTATTTCCAGGTATTTCCAGGACTACAACTATTATAAACATTTCTGTTTAAGGGATAGTTCACTTTGAAATTAATTTTTTATATGTTTTCAGCTTACCCCAAGGGCATCCAAGATGTAGGTGTTTTTGTCTCCACAGTATTTTCAATTTTGATATTTTTAGGTCAAACCGTTCTTGTCTGTCAGTCATATAATGCAGGTCTATGGTCACCACCTCAAAGAGCAAGCACAGAGAAGTTCAGGATTAAACATGATTGAATGACTCGTAAATGTAAGTACACATTGAAGGCCTAAGACACGAAACGGAGCAGTTTGTGTGAGAAAACGAACAGTATTTATATCGTTTTTACCTTTTGTTAACCACAGCCAACACACACACACGCACATATGTCAAGTCAAGTCAAGTCAACTTTTTCTTTAAATAATGCTATTTAGGTCTATTATTATTTTTTTTCAGTTTTAGTTTTAATTTTAATGTATTTCCAGGTAGTTATTTTAGTGTTTCACCTTAAACTTATTTCAGTTTTTTGCGAAGGAAACATTTCTTTCAATTTCAATTATCGTTTAAAGTTCTCCAACTAATATTTCTATTTTTTAATCTTGTGAATTATGATTAAATCTGCAGCTCACATGTGGAAGGTTTTTAGCATTGAACTTTGCCACGCCTGTTTCAATAGGTCAAAACATCATCTCAGAGGAGATAACCGGTTTCATATAGTTCAATTACAAGCCTTAAATAAATAATTCAGCAAAAAGTGTATGATTCCTCATTTTTTATTTCATATTTCCTTTGATGTTGCTCTATTAAAGTAATGGAGTGTCCTCTTACAGTGCCTAATGACACTGAAAGCAACATTCCTGGCACTCTGCCAGACTTCCATCTGACTTCTTCTCATTAATCACTCTGAAGTGTCTCGTGCTCTCTGACTACAAGAGAACTAAAAGTGCAAGCGGCCCATCTCTTCCAGCGAACCCAAGTCCGGAAAAGCAACATTCACCAATTCAACACATTATCATACCTCTGTCTCATCTTACCCTCGCTTTACGAGCAACACAGTGGAACATCCAATTAAACAATACTTCACAGTGTTTGCATATGCAAATATTAGTTAATGCATTGACAAGTACCCTGCAAAAAAATGCACGTAAAATCTACAGTAACATACTGTAAAAGCTTATACACTAACTGTTAAGATTACTGTGAAAACAGCAGAAATCATTTACAGTGTAGTTAAAGGGATACTCCACACAAAAATGAAAATTCTGTCATCATTATTCGCCCTCAAGTTGTTGCAAACCTGTATGACTTTTTTCTACTGCTGAATACAAAGGAAGATATTTTGAAGAACGATTGGAACCAAACAGTTGTTTGGCACAAGTTGAAACAAAATACTATGGAAGTCAATGGTGCCAAAGTTCCAGTCACTCTTCAAAATAGACTCAGTCGCTCAGGTCTGTGTGTGATTATGATCAGGAGCATTACAGGTCAGAGGTCAGATTGGATCAGAACATTCAGAATATGAATCCAGTTCCTCTGGTTGGAGTGAGGGTTAGGCCTTCACAGCGCTGATGAGGCCTGCAATGCAGGGATGTGATGTGGACGTGTGCAGGCGCAGGTCCACCGGCTGATCTGGATAAATCCTGAATCCGGCTGACTTCAGTAAACCTCGAAATAAATGGAAAGACTAAAATTAGGGGCGTACAAAGGGAAGGAGAGCTTGTTGCCATGAATAAACATGTAAATATTGCATGCAATCGATTGTAGTCAACAGCCAGTTTAATGCTTCAGTGCATTTTCACTTTTCCTTCTCCAGCTCTGACTCAGACACAAGTGTGATTAACTGTCAGCACGTGAATTCCAAATATGCTCTTAGTAAAATCTGATCCCACGTCAGATAACACGCTTCTAATTAAATCGCTCAATGGCAGAGAGAGAAAACCAGAATTTCAATGTAAACCTATCAGAAGTATCATGGATTGCAACAAAAACGTTCACTAGAAATGTTGCACCCCTGTTAACTGCATCTTCCTGATAACTGTGTTCGGATCGAGCTGAACCGGTTTAGTGTTTGCTAATCGCGTGTTGGAGCGACTGACAGGGAATCAGTCACGGGCCCTCTCTGCTCTCTTCTTGTGCTAGGCCGTACAAGCGTTTGTTTCCTTCTGTGTAATCTGATCAGTTTAGTCAAACTCGACACAGTCAGGTAAACGCAGGAGTTTCTGTCGTGAGCTGTTGGATTTCACACACAACAACAAAACAACACAAGCACTTCTGCACGCGAAAACTTTCACAATCACTTTTTCCTTTCCATAGCGTCAAACAACAGATAAACAACCTGCACTTTTGGGAACAATAAACAATTTGGGTCTTTTTAACTGATAAAGAGACAGGATGATACAAGTAGAATCACTTTTTTATTATTATTATAAATATATATTTTTTAGAAAAGCCTTTCAGGGGCTCAAAGACGCAGATTAGCTTATGCTATACTCTCAATGTGCAATACATAGTTTCCAGTTTTCAACAGTTCCAGTTTTGTACTGTCCCTATCTAAGTAAACTTATAATGCCGAAGCTCAAGAAAAAACATGTTCTTCTGGACACAGAGGCTCTCACATGGACACACACAACACATTCACTCCTCCTACTGTTCCAAAGAAGAGTTTCACCTTGTAAGACTTTCACATAAGTGTGTGTGTGTGTGTGTGTGTGTGTGTGTGTGCGTGCAGTGCGTGCGGTGCGTGCAGTGTGTGCGTGTGTGTGTGTGTGTGTGTGTGTGTGTGTGTGTGTGTGTGTGTGTGTGTGTTTTAAAACAGCGGCCCTCATCTTTACAAATGATCTGTGGTGCAACCAGGAAGTTTTAATAACTGGACCATAAGCATAATCATACCTGCATGCTATTTATTGTTTGATCTGTTGGTGTGTGAAGGTCTGGACGTGCCCTGGTTTGTGTTCTGTGTTTGATATGTTTCTCAGTAGATTAGATCATCAACTTAATACAGTCGTTTGAGCAGACCAGATTCCCTGACTAACCGCCGATGCTTTCTCAATCTGCTGTCATTTAGTTTTTAAAGTGGAGTTTTTAATCAGACCTTGGAGAAACATGGGCTTTTCTGGCAGAAATATCTGTGCCATAACAGCAAAATAGGAAGTAGAGCTGTTGTTTTCTCACATGAAGATTGGCAGAATGAGCGTGTGAAACAGCAACTCCTGATACATACATCAGTACATACATCAGTTCTGAGTGTGTGGGTACACAGTTTTGACAGCAGTGTGTTAGCATTCGGACAGTGCTGTATATCCACAGTGTTGTGCAGGTTGTGGGTAAAGTCATGGGATAAGTGTGTTTGGTCCACATGAACAGCCGTGGTTCGAAGTTTCAGCACACACAGCTCCAGTGTGTCTCTGGCGTTTAGCAATCCAAAAAACACTGTAAGTGGACTACAACTATTATAAACATTTCTGTTAAAGGGATAGTTCACTTTGAAATTAATTTTTGATATGTTTTAGCTTACCTCAAGGGCATCCAAGATGTAGGTGTTTTTGTCTCCACAGTATTTTCAATTTTGATATTTTTAGGTCAAACCGTTCTCTGTCTGTCAGTCATATAAGAGCAAGCACAGAGAAGTTCAGATTAAACATGATTGAATGACTCGTTAAATGTAAGTACACATTGAAGGCCTAAGACACGAAATGAGCAATTTGTGTGAGAAAACGAACAGTATTTATATCGTTTTTACCTTTTGTACACACCACAGCCAACACACACACACGCACATATGTCAAGTCAAGTCAAGTCAAATTTATTTATATAGCGCTTCTCACAATACAGATTGTATCAAAGCAGCTTCACAGTGATAACATGAAAGTAGTACAACACAGATCAATAATATTATTAAATGTTAAATAAACCCAACTTACACCGTGTCCTAACTACACGCCACGCGACGCCGCGACACGCGATAAAAGGTATCTTTTCCATGTTAATCAGAGTTTTTGTCCTAACCAGACGCGATGCCGACGTGCGAAGTTTCTATTTTAGAAACGGTTCCTATTTCTGCGACGTCGCGGCTGACAGATCCGCCCACACAGAGATCTCATTGGATGGAAGTTCTGCGTTCACTGCGTTCTGTTCACTAGGTTGTGATAGGCCCCTTGCTCTGCTCTTCTTTGATTTATTGGATGCACCCACATCCTCGTCTTCCTCCCCTGTAATAAAAGAAAGGCCACTAATCTCTTCCTCCTCCAGAGCTCTCGTTTGAACCTCGGACCTTGGGAAAATAATGAATGCAATATTTCGTATTCAATAATCTCATTTGTAATATTTTTTTGGTCATTAATAATCTCAGGTGTTCATTGTTTTTTTTTTTTTTTTGTAGGCCTATAGTATTAAAATTGTCTCATTTGAGTTTGAATATATTTTTCCTTCCATCCATAATAAATCGACGGGATGGATATGAATTTCCCTATGAACAAGATCGAATAAACTGATTGTCATATGAATAAATTACACTGTTTGAGTACACATTATTTATTTTAGTTAAAAATAGGTCGCTGTGCCACAAACATAATGGATAATTTACCTCAGATTTTGAAAGCATTTAATATAGCATTCAAAATGAATTTTATGCAAACATACAACTGTACTTCATAACAAAATTAGCCAATGAGTATGTTTTGTTAATGTTTTGATTTTTAATAATGTTATTTCTTGATTTGATTATGTCCTTACCCATTTCCAATGCCAGTGCGGGCCAGCAGTGCGCTTTCAGAGAGACTCCGCCCACACGCTGTTCTGAATGGCTGTGATTTTTGATTGACGTGTAGCGTCTCACAGTCGCGTCGCGTCTAGTGTGGACAGACACACTTGCTGTCGCTGGAATTTCATCGCATCGCGTGTAGTTAGGATGCGGTGTAAGCAAGCCAAAAGCAGGCAAAGCAAGGCGACAGTGGCAAGGGACCAAAACTCCATCAGATTGGATGGAGAAAAAACCTTGGGAGAACCCAGGCTCAGTCGGGGCCAGTTCTCCTCTGGCTTACATTCATATTGTTTATGTAAGCAATAAGATACGAGAGTCTGTGCTGTATCGTGAATAAGTAACGGCTCAAGGGCGTTGTTAGGCACGATGCGAAGGCGGAGCACTTGCCTCGAGTATCTTATTGCTTTTATAAAACGGTTGCCATACAATATTTAAGTAAAAAACAATGTTAGTGCAACTTTCTTGAAGTAAAATCACTAAAAGCCTACCTTCCGCTGGAAAAAATAGTCCCCGAGTGTGAACAGCAACAACGTTCCAATGTGTAAAATGCATGAAAGCTCAAATAAAAACAACATAGAACCGCAGTGTTGTGCAGCGATCAATAGAACCGTTGGGTGAAGCGGTCGTAGCTGTGTTTTATCGTGAATAAAGCACAGCTCTTGACCAATCAGAATCAAGGATCCAAACTAACCGTTTTATAAATATAAATATTAAATATAAGTATTGTTTATATGTAACACGGCGCCATAACATATCGCAAGCGTTGAGTCGTCTCTTCACAGGCGTTGGGGCATCTGAAATCCCCGTGAGAGGCTGGATACAAACTGGACCTGACGAACGCCATTTTTCTCGGGACAAACGTCCCGAGATAACAGCAGAAAGGCAGATGGTAAATAATTAGCATAGCTGATGTTCATAATGATTTCCATTATACCGCAGTTCGGTGTTAGAAAATCACTATCTCGCAAACTCTCCGCAACCCAACCATACGTGCCAAATGTGCCGAACCGTTTGTCTAAAAGGCTGTCGAGCCCCACTGCCGTGGTAATGCAGGGTCAGTGGCAAACGGTTCTGTATGGTATAACAGAGGAATAAAAGGTAAGCATTATGTGAATGCTTTACATGCTTTAGATGCGTCTTTATTCTAGTTTTAAACTGTATCAGCGAGTCAGAGCCTTGGACCGTATTGGGAAGGCTATTCCAGAGTTTTGGAGCTAAATGTGAGAACGCCCTCCCTCCTTTAGTGGACTTAGATATCCTAGGAATGACCAGAAGCCTTGAATTTAGTGATCTTAAAGAACGCGGTGGATTGTAGGGCGAAAGAAGGTCCGTTAAGTACATAGGAGCTAAACCGTTTAGGGCTTTATAGGTCAGTAGTAGTACTTTGTAGTTGATACGGAACTTAATAGGTAACCAGTGTAGATGATAAAATCGGTGTAATATGATCGTATTTTCTTGACCTAGTAAGAACTCTAGCGGCTGCATTTTGGACTAACTGTAGCTTGTTTATTGAGGATGCAGGACAACCGGCTAATAAAGCATTACAGTAATCTAGTCTCGAGGTCATAAATGCATGAACTAACTTTTCTGCATCAGAAACAGATAGCATGTTACGTAGCTTAGCAATGTTTCTAAGGTGGAAAAAGGCTGTTCTTGTAACATATGAAATATGATTTTCGAAAGACAAGTTGCGGTCTAGTATAACACCCAGGTCTTTTACTGTAGTTTACTGTAAAGTAACAGGACATCCATCTATATTAAAATTGTATTGTAGGAGGTTTCGTGAGTATATGTATATGGTTGATTTTCTGAATTGGGTGCCCTTCAAATCCACCGAACTTGCTTCAAAGATTTTCAATTGAAGGAAATCACAAGATGCTTTTTAATGCTGGCAATTAATAGAACCTTTGCATTATAATGCAACACAAGTGCCTTTTTATTTTATTTTTTTATTAATTTTATTTAAAGATAATGGGTTGTCTATGTAGTAGTTACATTTTCATTGAATAGCAAACAAATAAAAAAAGTGAACAAATATCAAACTGAAATATATATATATATATATATATATATAAATAATTATTTACATATGAAATTGCAATATTTATACACGTCCTCCAGTTTGTTTTCAACCCTGTCACGCCATGATATTTCCCCCTATAAAAATAATGGATCAATCCTAGTGGCATCTCATCCAGGAAGTGACATCACACAAGTCTCTTGAAGAACATGCTGCAGAGAAAGGCAAGTGTCAGTGTCTTTTCTTATATTTCATGTTTTTCGCTGTTAGATTAAGATCGTCAGGCAGCATTTCAACTCTGTTATGTGACTAAATTACGGTAAACAACGGTTTAAGAAGAATTAAATAATATTTTTGCAAAACATTACAATTTTATGATGTCCTAAATGCCATGTGATGCTACTCTCTTAGCTAAGGAGTTATGGCGACTGTTAGCCAAAAACTTCAACCCCGTCACGTTTTCATCATAACAGGGTTGAATTGTTGCGACAGGGTTGAATGTTTGACACTTCTTAGTAGATTACTCAATTGTAGATGTGTTGTATTGTGATGTGAACTGTCAGAAATAATCGATTATGCTATTTTATTTTCAGTATTTTCAGACATCGCAATGGCAAACAGCAGCAGAGAAGCGAAGACCGTCCAGAGCAAGAGAGAAGGGAAACATATCTCAGGAGTGAGCGTGAAACGTGGAAAGGGACACCGAGGCAGGGAAAAGAAAAAATAAGCTGTTATAAATAGTAAATAATTCTATTATATATTGAAATAATGATTATCACTTCAACCCTGTTATCATTTTCAACCCCGTTATGCTGAGTTCAACCCTGTTATTTGATAGTTTTAATTAATATTTCCGCAATTAGAAGATAAGTTAGGTCAATGTTTGTTTTGCTGTGTGTAGAATTTAGTCAGTCACTCTTTATTGTCCTGGTACAAATGCAATGCTTGATTTTCTTTGTTCAACGAGCAGTTCATGGGTTGAAGATCTTAATTTTGATCTCTCAGAGAGCACGAGACTGATGCATTTAACTTTAAAATGTACAAAATTTTCTTGCGGGGAGCATGCCCCCGAACCCCCCCCCCCCAGAGGCACAGAGTCCACCCAACATAGTTTTAGAAATTCCTATGGGAAAGAAAAACTATGAACTTTACTCCAGCATTGTACAACTAAGTTCCTTTTAAGTCAGTAAAACTGTAAATGTCATATTAAAATGTCCTTGGACAGAATATAAATTTGGCCTGCCTAAGAGGGGGCCTACAATACATTGTGCCCAGGGGCCTCTGAACTCTTAATCTGGCCCTGCCTGAGGTGGAAAATGCATTTTCTTAAAGGTCTGACTAAAATATAAAATATAACAGAAATATAACTATTTGAGGTATATAAAAAAGGGAATACCCAAAAGGCACCCTTCTCGGAGAATCACCCATATATATATATATATATATATGCACTGTAAAAAATATTTTCAAGATTTGTTATCACAACATATTTTCTTTTGTCAAATCAACTTTATAATAATTTATTTAGTTGAGATAACTTATTATTTCGAGTTTCTAATCTCCATTGTATTAACTCACTTTTTCCAATTCAACCAACTTAAAAGTTTAAGGCAACCTAGATTACTTACTTTTTTAAGTTAAACCATCAATATTTTTTTACAGTGTGGGTGATTCTCTGAGATGGGTGCCTTTTTTTGGTGTATATATTGTTGTGTGATATGATGCAATTTATTCTATAATAACTATGTGTAAACTGCTTGGAAAGACTTTATAAACTGTCTTGTATGTAAAACAAGCTTCTTGTATACCACTATGTGTAAACTGCTTGGAAAGACTTTATACACTGTCTTGTATGTAAAACAAGCTTTCTTATATACCACTATGTGTAAACTGCTCGGAAAGACTTTATAGAACAGTATTGTGTGTATTACAGCTTTTGTATGAAAACCATATGTAAAGACTTTATAGAACAGTCTTTTATGTATCACAGCCTATGAATGAAACCATACTTTATAGATAGTCTTCAACTATACAGTTTTTATATGTAAACTGTTTATAATGAATACACAGAAACATTTTGTAACAAATGTTTATTGTATAAGAAAGACACAGAAACATTTTGTAACAAATGTTTATTGAATAAGAATGACACAGAAATGTATTGTAACAAAATGCTTTATTAATGGAATGTAATCAGTATTATGCATGTAACAAGTAAAAGAAAATTGTATTACCTTAATGTTGTATTCCAGACTAAAAGGAGAAGGATGCTGAGAAACCGTGCGAAGAAAAGGAAGATCAAGCTAAAGAGTGCCTTTTATAAAAGATTGTTGAAGGGACTGAGAGTTAAATCTGGATCCAAGTCTAGGATTGGACAGATTGTGTATATGACTTGGTTATGTAAGAAAGAGGTGTGACATGTAAATGTATTATAAAAAGTACATTGAAATGTATAGGGTCAGACTCTGGAAAGCTGGACCAGACTCTCCATTGTTTGATGATCCAAGCCTGACACCTGCTGGTGTAACTTGTGAACTACTTTTATTGAACTGATTTGTTAACCTGATTAAAAGAACAGACTTGATAAAATACCAAATAAATACAAAAAACAGTTAAAACATTTGCCTGCCAAGAGTCTCTGCTTGTGATAAAGAACTTAGCCACGGAGGGGTCTTTCTACTAGAGTAAGTATGAATTTGTGTACTCTATATTTGTGTACTCTATTGTAGAATTTGACCATCTATACCTTACCTGAGAATAAACAAAATAAGGTAGAAGGTAAATGATTTATAACTAGAATACTAGGATAAATGCAGGACCATAAAACAATATATATGCAGTATATTATGTGTGTATATATATGTGTATATATATATATATATATATATATATATATATATATATATATATATATATATATATATATATATGAAACGGTTAGTTCGAATCCTTGATTCTGATTGGTCAAGAGCTGTGCTTTATTCACGATAAAACACTACGACCACTTTACCCAACGGTTCTATTGATCGCTGCGCAACACTGCGGTTCTCTTCCGAGAGGTTCTCGTATCTGCGTAAGCTAGCTTACGCTACGGGAAAGATTCTTCTTTGCCGAACAATTGAAGCCAAAAATTTTTATAATTTGTAAACATTGTCAACGCACTTCTCAGGTGCAGGACCTAGAGCGGGCTAACTAGCAGGCTCATTGGTTCGATTTCTGGGAAGTGCTCAAACCGATCGGAGAGCGGCGCTGAACCCGCGCCCAATGAGCGGACGACGCTCGCTTATTACGTCAGAGCCCGCCGAAAGGGGCGTGGCTTGAGTGTATATAAGCACTCTCCGCGGTTTGGAACAACG
>JAQIUQ010004709.1:0-35000 GCA_030378365.1 Hybognathus amarus
TGTGTTCTGGTAAAACTCTGATTCTTTGTCACTAATGAAAATTGTTCTGGCAAAAGAACCATACTTTTTCAGGATGTCAATTAACTCATCATCACTTTCGGTTTTTGTCAAGCCACTAACAATCACAGAATTCGGGACTTTAATACCCTCTGCCTCAACTATGTCCATTTTTGTTGGTTAAGGAATAAAAAAAATGCTAATTACTCGTTCAAATCACAGCTGTTAATACTCAGAAACAGCGCCACCTCCTGGCTGGCTCGCCACAGTTGTAGCGGGTGTTAACTCACTACTGGACCAGACAAATAAAATCAGAAGACTGCTTGGTACGAAAACGGAGGTGGTGGTGATGCTGAGAAAACAGGCAGAGACAGAAGGTAGGTTGAACCTTAAAAGTCAACTTTACTTTATGTATTTTGTGATCTTTTCCTTTAGTATTTTCCTTTTTGTTTCCTCAATCACAAAATAACAATACAAGATAACAGAGGAAATAAATATATACAAAAAACCTTATATATTACCTGGGTGCACCCGCTAAATAACTTTTTGCATATCAATAATCACAATTGCACTCACTGTTTTCAAGTAATCACAAAGAAAAGAAAAAAAACAAAACAATCACCAGTGGCCTAACACATTAACCACTGCTTTCAAGAAATATCAAATGGAATGTTGATCAATGTAATACTTTCACAATTGTGTAAACAGAGTTACTGTTTCAGTCCCAAGAAACATATCAGTCTTTGAAAACATGTACTCTTACTTATCCGAGCAGGTGAAGCGGAATAATGAGACGGAAATCTGTCCTCTAAGTTTGTGATCCCTTCAGAATCGAAAAGTGGGAGGCTCGCCATCAATTGGGGAAATCCATCTTGGAAAAACAATTCACACAAGAAAAAAAAAAACCTGGCCTGTCCATTCACTTTTTTTCTCTTTTTTTTTCCACAGGCACGCGCAGACAAAATGGCGTCAGCAGTGAACACTTAATACACCATGCGGTCTGACACAACCACACTGCAAATGAACAATCCAACCCATACAACATCAGAATATAACAAAATTTTGTCTCATATGAATAAAACAAATAAAAAGCTTTTACATTCAATGTGTTGTCATTCGTTTTTAATGCTAATTGTAACATTGGTAAACTCACCGAGTTAATGTAAACTCTGAAGTGCCCGAGTGACGATCATAAAAGGTCATCTACTGTCTTACTTCTCAGATTTTTTCCGTTTTGGAACAGTTTTGAACAGTTTAAGAACTATATCAGTTCAATTCTAGCACTCTTGTCAGATTGCTCTCATCAGATCAGATATCTCCGTCGCTCTGCATCTGTTGTCTAATCTGCGCAACGCTATTCGTAAGCAAGGGGCGGAGCCAGCAACCAAACGCTCCAATTGGTGGATACTCATTACTTAACCTAACTCAATTCGGATATATTTATTTTATTTTGTATAGAATTTCACATTTATGAATAATCATAACATTCAATTCAAGCAACATAAAAATAAATAATAACTGTAAAACAATTATTTAACCAGGGTTACACTCGCTTTCTCCCTCCCAACCTCCCAACTTTTTTGTGAGTGGGATGAGAAAGGTAGGCATCCTGAGGCTGTTACGGATTTAAGGAGCGCGACAGATCTCTCCCTTCGCGCCACTAAGTCTGCAGCTCTAGCCCTAGGAAAGTGCATGGCCGCACTGACTGTGACCAAGAGACATCTGTGGCTAATGTTTGGCGACATGGGAGAATCTGAATGTGCCACGTTCCTCAACGCGCTGCTCTCTCCTTCTGGTCTCTTCGGCTCCGCGGTGAGTGGCATTGCCAACCGTTTCTCTGAAGTCCAAAAACCCACCCAATCATGAACCTCTTCCTGCCTCGTTGCACTAGCTCCTCTGCAGGCTGCCCATGTGACCAGCCTCCTCCACGAGCCCCCTCACAGCGCCCAGCTCAGCACAGTCAGACTTCCCAACGTCGTCAGGGCGGCCACCCTGAGATCGCGCTCAGACAGCCGCTGCAGACCGCCGCTGCATGAGCTGTCATGCATAAGCACTTTAAGCGCGCTCACACATTCTGTTCAGCTCACTGCGTGCAGCAATCAGGGCGATTTGGCCATCCACCCCCTCAGCGTTACGCTTCAAAGTGTGGGAAGCTAGCCCAGGGATATCCGAGTGGCTGTTAAGCACGATAAAACAAGGCTATTTGCTACAGTTCGATCTACGCTCATCGAGCGCGGCTCGGAACTACTGTGAACATGGAAGCAGCCGGTATGCTTCGCTCAGAAGTAGCAAACCGTCTGTGCAAAAGGGCCACAGAGAGAGTGTCGCCTTCTCTGAGCGAGTGAGGGTTTTACAGCCATTATTTTCTTGTCCCCAAGAAAGATGGCAGCCTCAGACCGATTTTAGATCTCAGACTTTTGAACAGAGTGCTTGTGAAAAGACTGTTCAAAATGCTTACAGTCAAGAAACTCCTCACACATGTGCGTCAGGGGGACTGGTTTATTTCTCTCGCTCTGAAAGATGCCTACTTTCAGATTTTGATAAATCCCCGTCACAGGCTATTCTTGAGATTCGCCTTCAACGGCCAGGTTCATCAATATACCGTCCTCCCGTTTGGCCTGTCTCTAGCACCCTGGAGCTGTATCTCGCTAAAAAGTCATCTCGACAGACACTTCCAAAACGGGTTGGGGCGCGATCTGCGAGGGCTCACCGGCTTTTGGCCTTTGGCCAGTTCAGCAAAAGCTTCTTCACATAAATTGTCTGGAAATGATAGCGGTCGTGTACCCGCTCGTGCGCTTCCTCCTGATCATTCAGGGTCACCACGTCCTGGTCCACCTGGACAACAGATCTGTGGTATTCTATCTAAACCGTCAGGGCGGTGTCAGATCCAGGAATCTCTTCCATCTGACGGAATGCATACTAAGTTGGTCCCAGTGCCATCTGTGCTCGTGAGGACGACGCATGTGCCAGGTCACCTGAACGACGTCCCAGACAGACTGTCCAGAGACAACATTCCCCCAGGGGAATGGTCCCTGCATGCTCAAACAGTCCAGAAGTTATGGCACATCTTCGGCAGAGCAGATATAGACCTCTTTGCGTCAGAGGAAAACGTTTTCTTTTGCCTCGGGTGATGATAATGTTGATCATGGTTATCTGATCCAAAATGGTTTGTTGCTCCGCAGGTGGTCACCTCGGGTGGACAATGATGTGGCAGAGCAGGTGTTGCAGGTGGTGGTGCCTGTGGAATACCGGGAGTTGGCGTTAAAAGCAGCGCACGGAGAAGCGTCTGGTCATTTTGGGGTGAGGAAAACCTACAATCATGTATTGCAACATTTCTATTGGCCACGGATAAAAAGGGATATAGCGAGGTTCGTAAAAGGTTGCCATTCGTGTCAAATTGCAGGTAAACCAAATGTTTTGATTAAACCAGCGCCGCTACAACCCATTCAGTCCGTGGGCATTCCGTTTGAACATCTGGTTATTGATTGTGTGGGTCCTTTGCCACAGTCAAAGTCTGGCAGTGTTTCTCTTTTCACTGTGATGTGCCAAGCGACACGTTATCCTGCGGCATATGCTTTAAGGATTATAACCACGAGGTCAATTGTGAAGGGTTTGTCTCAGTTTATATCTATTTCAAATTTGCGGAGGCATTAAAAGAACTGCGAGTAGAACATAATTTAAGTAGTGCATATCATGCCCAGAGCCAGGGGGTTCTGAAACTGTTTCATGCCACATTAAAATCGTTGTTACGTGCTTGTTGTGTAGAACTTCAGAGAGATTGGGAAGAGGGCTTACCGTGGCTACTGTTGGCAGCCCGTGCGGTGGTACAGGAGAGCACGGGTTTAGCCCTAATGATTTAGTTTTTGGGCACAAAGTCCTGACCGCTTTATCTGTTTTGTGTGGGGATTTCGCCGAAGGTTGTTCTTGGCTGGGAAGTTGGCTACTGAAAGTCTATGTGAAGCGCAAAGTAAAATGAAGCGACGGTACGATCTTAAAGCAGAGGTTAGAGTATTTAGCCCTGGTGATCAAGTGGTTGCGTTGTTGCCAATTCTGGGTTTGGCCTTGGAGGCTAAATATACTGGTCCATATACTGTGGTGCAGAAAATATCGGAGAACAACTATGTGGTGTCCACCCCTGAGCGGAGGAGGAAAACACAACGGGTTCATGTTAATTTACTTAAACCATATTATTCCTCACCATTGCAGATGGTGGGTGATGATAAGACATAGACCTGTTGGACTGGCTATTGGGGAGGGCGCATCCGATGCTTCTGAAGTGGTAGTTGGGGATGGGGTGCGGGATCTGGATGATGCGGTCCTGCAGGCTAGGCTAAACAATTCAGACATGTTGGTTAGGTTGGACAGCCTTTTGGGGCATTTGGATGGGAAACAAGTTTTTGTCTTTGTTTTCCGACACCTACCTGCACCAGTCTTATTGAACATGACATTGATGTAGTCGATGCAAATCCCCTTCGACAGAGATTTTACCGTGTTGCTCCAGACAAACAAAAGGCTTGGATGCCAGTGTGAAATATCTGCTTGATAATGGCCTAGCAAAACCATCATATCTGAGTTGGGCATCACCATGCTTACTTGTTAAAAAATCGGATAACACCTTTAGGTTTTGTACAGACTATAAAAAGGTGAATGCGGTGACAAAAGCTGACTCCTTTCCTTTGCCACATATCGAGGATTGTGTGGATCAGGTTGGTAGTGCTCGATATGTAAGTAAATTTGATTTATTAAAGTGGTATTACCAGGTACCACTTACGCCCAGAGCGGAGGAAATTGCTACATTTATTACACCTTCGGGGTTGTATTCTTACACCCGTATGAGTTTTGGACTGCGGAACGCCCCCTGCACCTTCCAACATCTCATGAATTGTCATTGCGGGGTTGGAGGGGTGTGCAGTTTACAAAGACGATGTGGTGTGTTATGCAGATACCTGGGAGATACACCTGGCGCGTATACGTTCGCTGTTTGAGAGGTTGGTGGCAGCAACGCTCACGGTGAATCTTGCGAAATGTGAGTTTGCCCAGGCCACCGTGTTTTTTTTGGGTAAGGTGGTGGAGCAGGGGCAAGTGCGGCCAATTAGGGCTAAAGTATTGACCATTGACCGGTTTCCTTTGCCGACTACCAAAAAAGAAGTGATGCGTTTTCTAGGAATAATTGGGTTTTACCGAAATTTTTTCTGTAATTTTTCAACTGTTTTTCACTTATTTTTCAATTTTTCACTTACCGAGTTATTAAAAAAAATCAGTCAGATTTGTGTGGTCTGAGGATTGTAAGCATGCATTTGAGAATGCAAAGCTTTTGTTGAGTTCAGCGCCTGTCCTGGCTGCACCAAAGTTGGATGACCCTTTCCAGCTTCAAGTGGATGCAAGTCAGGTGGGGGCTGGCACAGTGCTCATACAAAAGGATGAGCAAGATATTGAGTGACCAGTAGGTTATTTTTCACGCAAATTTAAATCGCCACCAGCTTAACTATTCGACGATCGAAAAGGAGGCTTCAGCATTGATCTGGGCGCTCCAGCATTTCGAGGTATATGTGGGCAGTGGTTTACATCCTGTTGTGGTTTATTCAGACCACAATCTGCTCACATTCCTACAGTCGTTACAAAATGCTAATCAGCGTCTCATGCGGTGTGCGCCCTACCGCAGCCCTTTTTTGCAGCCCTACCGATGGTCTATTAGACACATTCGTGGCGCTGATAATGTGTTAGCAGATGCGCTTTCTCTGGGCCCGGATGAGTCGATGTGATGCTTTTTTTTGTCCTGTCTTTATCTTCCCTTAAGTAGTTATCCAAGGTGCCAGGATCTTGCTGGGTGGTAAGATACAAGAGAGATTTGGGGTGAGGGTGGTCAGTGTTGGTTAGGGGTTGTAACAGTTGTGTTCACACGAATAAATGAGTTAATGTGCACGATTGAATGTGGGTATGGGGTTCCAGTGTGATTGAGTTTAGTTTAATATTTATTTGGTAGGTATTTGTTACTTTGGAGATTGGAAGTGTTTATCCAGAGTCCCTTTAATTTGGGCCTCTTTCTTTTCGGGGGAGTGATGTCACGCCCGGCTTGGCCAGGTGTGGGCAATTAAGCCTGTATTGCCTACTGGTGATGCTCTGTGTTACATTTAGGTGGAGCTGTTGCGGTGGGTCATGCCATGCTGATTGGTGGACTGATGGAGTTGATAAAATCATTGCCTTCCAGCTGGCTTGGTCTCTTCCTGCGAGTTTGGCTTGACAATAAAAGGCTGGCGTCAGTCGGCGCTTCGCAAATCACGTATTAATAAACCAGCATTTGTATTAAATATTAAGTTCAGTGTGGTCTCCCCTATGTCAACTCTACCTTGAGCCATGTGGGCTTGACAATGCAGAGCAAATGTTCTACTGCTTCAAGGTCAGAGAAGATCATCAAAAGTATTTGAGGTTTTTGTGGTTCAGGGATAACGATCGGTCCAAAGAAATTACAGAGTACCGAATGACAGTTCATGTTTTTGGGAACAGTCCATCTCCAGCTGTGGCAATCTTTGGAATGAGACGAGCAGCTGAGTTTGGAGAAGAGGAGCATGGTAGAGAAGCCAAACAGTTTGTCCATCAAAACTTTTATGAGGATGACGGCCTGATTTCGGTATCCAGTGCAGCTGAAGCCATTTGTCTCCTGAGAAACACAAAAAATATGTTGGCTGAGTCAAACATCAAGCTCCACAAGATTTCATCAAGTAGTCATCAAGTCATGGACGTATTCCCTCCATTCGAAAGAGCAAATGACCTGAAGGATCTCGATTTGAGTGTCGATCCTCTACCTCTCCAAAGAAGCTTAGGGTTGAGTTGGAACTTAGAGACTGACTGTTTCACTTTTCAGGTATCTACAGAGGTGAAACCATTCACGCAACGGGGCATACTTTCAACAGTTAACAGTGTCTATGATCCTTTGGGACTTGTTGCCCCTGTTACCATGCAGGGTGAAGCCTTGGTAAGAGAGCTATCATCAGAGCAGCTTGACTGGGACACACCGCTCCCAGCCGATAAAGAGGTGAAGTGGAATGCATGGACAGATTCTTTAACCGGTCTCAAAGAAGTTCAGATTCGTAGACCCTATGTACCAGTCTCTATGTCCTACACTTCCAAGAGAGAGGTAATAATTTTTGCTGATGCTTCCACTTGGCCATAGCAGCTGTTGCTTACCTTAGGGTTGTAACTATAGATGGTCAGTGTCACATTGGGTTTGTAATGGCCAAATAAAAGTTGGCTCCATACCCCGCTCACACAGCGCCACGTCTAGAGTAGGGGTCGACCGATATGTGCTTTTCAGGACCGATACCGATTATTACAGATCAAGTAGCCCGATAACCGATATTTTGAACCGATATATGTCTAGTGTAAAAATGTAAATTTAGGTCAAAAATTAAGAATAAAAAAGGCCTCAGACAAAGACTCTCTTAGTCTCTTTAAATTCTGACAACATCTTTACATGTATTGCACACTGCCTGTCCTGGTGTTGGTTGAGTGTAGTACTCCCACAGTGCACTTCTACATTTTGTCTTCCTTGTATCCATCTACAATGAGGGTAAGATAAAGAGAGAGTTAAAAGTTGGGCAACTGTATAGTTCATGATTAGGCCTATGGATACTGTACTACTATAGCTAAACAGCTTGGGGAAAATGAACTATTGGCTTCAATAATGTGTTAGAAATGTAGGCTGTGTAATAGCTTAACCTCTCATAATTATTTTGTGATGACTAAAACATAGCCTAAAATAATAAAGGTGATTATTCAATTTGTCTAATGCACATCAATGGATTAACTAAACACACATATATATGAAGATTTCAGATGCAAAAGCCTCCAAGTGCCATCTGAATTTTTATCAAGCTCGTATATTTAAGTTCAGTAATTTCACTTATATGACACTTAATAGGTTATTTTCATTGCCATTTAAGTGAAATATAGACGAGCTTGGTAAAAATGATCATTTTAGAAGAAAATTTCAGATGGCACTAAGAGGCTTTTGCATCTGAAATTTTCATATAAAACACACATTGTAACGATCGTTACTGTGTATTCATATTTATCACATTATAGTGCAGTGTGCCCTTTAAGAGAGATGGTTGCGTCACTCATCACGTAAACTCTGCGTGATGACTTTGAGATGAGACCATTATGCTAGACGTGCTCTACCCTTTTTCCTATATATTTTATTTGTTAACCAAGTTTTGTGACACATGAAAGAGTATCTCTCATGTATGAGAGGATTGCATTGCACTTATTAAATGTGCGTGATACAGCCTTTTCAGCCTTCAAGCTCTTTCTGCCCTTGATTTATCTCGAGTTATCCGGTCCAAGCGTTACAACCGGTTACAACATATATAATGATTGTAGTCATACAATGACTAATGATGTTGAAATGTTATATTTAGCATTTATCCTGCTACTCCTGCTACAATCGTTATACCTGCTTTGCATATGTGAATATTCTTTATTCATTTTTATGACAAATCACATGAAAATCACACAAATCATATTGTAATTGGATGGTTATTCTCTTTATTTCTGACGCGTAGAAACGTCTGTTTGACTGTTTATCACGGAGATAAAAACTAGGAAGTGGATTGTACAGCTCGAATGAGAGAGCTGACAGATCGCAAATGGGGAGACAGACAGAGCTCGCGCTAAACGCTCTTCAGATCGCATACGGTAATTCTGTGAGAAATTAATAGAAATGGTATTCTGTATGACGAAATATTTTACAATCATGAGAGAATAAAGCAACATTTCTCCAAATATGCGCAATTTTTGATTAGGAGCCCTGACGTTATTCGGTGAAGCTATGTGAACACAAAACCGCAACAGACGTGATCGAGTGAATTCATTCGTGTTGATAATCTATTCACAGTATAACGTTTAGGGAGATGCTAAAATAGGTTTTAGTTAGGCTACACCGACGTGAGGTTCCGTTAAAGCATATCACTGCAATGACGGACATACTGTGAATTGAATTCCCGGTCAAACTAGTGGGAACAGGGGTGTTTTTCATCATAAATAGATAATGAGGTGTTTTGCAACTTCACTGTAGTGATATAATGCAAGCAACTTCAGGAATGTCTACTGCTTACCTTTGAGACAACTGATGCGTGATGATCACTGACGCAGCTCCTAATAAGTGCTCTCGGTCTCGGTGTGTGAGCGCAACATTTTCAGTGAATTCAGCCTTTTGTTGATTGGCCAGACTCGTGACTCTCAACAAATCAGATGGATGATGGGCGGGCATTAGTCTACTCTAGGCCACAGAGCGGTGCGCTCTGATAGAGGTGGCTGGATCAAAGCCAGATCGCGCGTTTCAAAATTAAATGATTTTATCGGCAAATCGGTTATGAAAATGGCCGATACCGATAACCATAAAAATGCTTAATATCGACGTTCGAATAATCGGCCGCGCCGATAATCGGTTGAACCTCTAGTCTAGAGCTGTGTGCAGCAGTTCTTGCTGTTGAGATGGCAGAACTGATTAAAGAAGAGCTAGATCTGGATTTAACTGCAGTAGAATTCTACACTGACAGCAGAATTGTTTTAGGATACATTTATAACTCATCTTGACGGTTATACGTGTATGTGGCTAACTGAGTGGCGAAAATCAGATGTTTTACAAGGCCAGAACAGTGGCATCACGTAGATTCAGGTCTGAATCCAGCAGACCTTGGTACCAGATTCATTCCAGCAGCTGTCCTACCTCACACTAACTGGTTCTCTGGTCCAGAATTTCTCCATCAGGCTAATCTTGGAGGCACACCTGAAAATGAATCGTTTGAGCTTGTAAAGCCAGAAGAGGATAAGGAGATTTGCTCTCAAGTGCTAACCTTGGTCACTAACATAACAGAATTATCTCTAGGATCACACAGATTTAAGCACTTTTCAGATTGGAGATCCCTTGTAAGAAGCATAGCTATGCTTGTCCATGTGGCAAAATAATTTTCTCAGAGAAGGAAATACAGGGGAATGCAAAGACTGGCATTGGTGCAAAAAAGGTCTTCAGACTGAGCGAACACAAGCAAAAACCTTCATCATTAAATGTGTGCAGCAAGAACACTATAAAGCTGAACTCAAGAGTTTGGAGAAAGGTGAGAAAATCTCACAGCGAAGTGCTCTGAAGACCCTATCTCCCTTTGTAGACAGCGAAGGATTAATTCGAGTGGGAGGTCGCTTGCAATCTACAGAAATGTCTGAACAGGAAAAGCACCCACTAATTGTCCCAGCGAGTCAACATGTATCTACACTGTTGGTCAGACACTACCATGATCAAATGGCACATTAAGGACGTCATCTAACTGCTGGTGCACTGACGTTCAGCAGGGCTCTTAGATTGTAAAAGGAAAAAAAAAACTGATCAACCATGTGATTCATCAGTGCGTTATCTTTAGGAACTTAAGAGGAAAATAAAAAAAATAGAAAATGTCAGATTTACCTTTGGACAGAGTGAAAGTGGATCCTCCATTTACTCATGTGGGCCTAGATGTTCTTGGGCCATGGAATAAAATATCCTGCCGTACTAGAGGGGGCAGTGCTGAAAGCAAAAGATGGGTCATCATTTTCTCTTACTTAAGTACTAGGGCTGTCCACCTGGAAGTCATCGAGTCCATGTCAACCTCACGTTTCATTAACACCCTCAGGCGGTTCTTGGCAGTTCGCGGACCAGTCAAACACTTCAGATCTGGCAGAGGGAATAATTTAATCAGAGCCTGTCGAGAACTGAACATCAAGACCGATGATCCAGAACTAAAGGGTTACTAACAGGATCATGGTTGCGTAGGGACGTTTAATGCTCCCCACTCTTCCCACATGGGAGGAGCTTGGGAAAGAATGATCAACATAGCAAGACGCATTCTGGATGCATTGCTGCTAAGAAACAGTCTTTCCCATCTTACCCATGAGGTTTTGACTACTCTCATGTCAGAGGTCATGGCAATAATGAATGCCAGACCTTTACTTCCTATTTCCTCTGATCCTGACACACTGGAAGTTCTGTCCCCAGCAATGCTTCTCACCCAAAAGGCTAGCACTATACCAGCACCTCTTGGGGACTTTAATGTGAAGGACCTCTACAAGAAAGAATTCAGTGTTTGGCGGATGCTTTCTGGAAGGCATGGAGGAGAGACTATCTTGCAACATTGCAAGTACGGAGGAAATGGACTGAGAAACAGACTGGCACCGCCACTCTGTTTTCCCTTTCCACTATGTGCTTATGTATTACACACACACACTGGCCCGCACTCTTGCCGGCCACATTATTCCCCACGCCTAAGGGCTCCCTGGGGTCACCCACTCCCCTGGTACTCATACAGTGGATGCTTGGCACGCACAGTGTGAATGGGTTCCCGTAGCATAAGCTAGCTTACGCAATACCAGAGAACCTCTCGTAAGAGAAGAAATCGGTTACCTAATGTAACCTTGGTTCTCTCTAGATGACTTATATTTGTGTACACTCTTAATAAAACACAACATTGTGCTTTTGTTTTGTCACACTGTAAACACTCTTGACAAACTGTAACCTACAACTGTCACCCAACCAAAATCACACATACGCAGTTTTAAATGCGAAACATATTTATCCAACTCCATTTCAAAACAGTCTGTGGGTTCCATCTTTTGGACATTCGTCATATTACATTGATTTTAATTTCTTGTCCTTGGAGCACTAATCTTACACATTCTGCATTGATTACAAAAGAAAGTCGAATGTGTTTTTAATGGTAGTATTATTTTATACAGAAATAAATTAGTTATGATTCAGATGAGAATAATGTCACATTGTTAATTAATAATGTTAATTAAAATGAAGGAAAACAAATATATTGATCTGAAATATAGCAAAATAATTTTAAATTTATTTAGGTACAATTACCAAACATATTGTCTTTTTATTCATTTAACTAATAAACTAATTACATAAAACTGTTGTCAGTGCACAACAAATAAACTGGTTCTATGCCTTTATTAATAAAACTTATTTAAAAAATACAATACAATGTTTTGCTTTTCCCTCCATTCATTGTACCGAAATCGTACCGAACCGTGATGTCTGAACCGAGGTATGAACCGAACCGTGACTTCTGTGTACCATTCCACTCCTAGTATACAGTGATAGGTGTCATATTCCTAGGTAGACATGAATCAGCTGAGAGTCAGCTGATGCGAGCTTGACTAACGTGGCCTGACTGACATTACGCTGACCAGAACTTACATTACGCTTGATGAAATAAAAATATTTTGTAACATTTTAAATGTCTTTACTCTCATTTTTGATAATTTTATGCATTATCAAAAAGTCCATTAGTATTTCTTTCTTAAACTTCAAATGAAATCTTGCAATGTTGTTATTCATTTTGATTTGAAGCTGGTTGTTGTGGTTCTTTCTTTAAAATTTCTATTGAGAAAGAAATTGGTAAATGTATTTGGACACAATTATGCTGCTTGAGAGGTGCATGGACAGTTGTGTACGTTAGTTTTGTGTCTGTGATGGCACAGCAATTACTTCCATCACCTTGTTAGTCGTCTTGAGGTTTTGTAAAGCACTCTTCAAGTTTTGTACAACCACGGGACGTGACCGCTCTCACGCTGGGCAGACGGGATGTGAACGGTCTCTCGCTGGGCAGACGGGACGTGAACGGTCTCTCGCTGGGCAGACGGGGACGTGAACTGTCTCTCGCTGGGCAGACGGGAGCGTGAGCGGTCTCACGCTGGGCAGACGGGATGTGAACGGTCTCTCGCTGGGCAGACGGACGTGAACGGTCTCTCGCTGGGCAGACAGGGACGTGAACGGTCTCTCGCTGGGCAGACAGGGACGTGAACGGTCTCTCGCTGGGCAGACGGGGACGTGAAGGATCTCACGCTGGGCAGACGGGATGTGAATGGGCAGACGGGACTGGACATTGCCAGTCCAGGATCGAGGAGTGACCGAAGAGGAGAGTGGTTCCGGAGCTCACCTCTGGCACCTTCTCTCCTCAGACCTCCACGGTTCCCCGAAACCTTGGCCACACGCTCCAACTCCTTCCTTTGACTGGCCATAAAAGCACGAGCCTGAAAAATATTCATTATACCGGATCCGTTGGAGGCCGGAGTCATTCCGTCATGCCAGATCCTGCAAAATTGAGTAGATCCAAAGGTAGCGATAGTTTAGTCCGGGCAGTCCAAGAGATCGTCATCCATGCAATCGTCGACATCCATCTCTGTCCCAGTGTACCGAACCGTGATGTCTGAACCGAGGTATGAACCGAACCGTGACTTCTGTGTACCATTCCACTCCTAGTATACAGTGATAGGTGTCATATTCCTAGGTAGACATGAATCAGCTGAGAGTCAGCTGATGCGAGCTTGACTAACGTGGCCTGACTGACATTACGCTGACCAGAACTTACAGACGGGATGGGCAGACGGGATGTGAATGGTCTCTCGCTGGGCAGATGGGACGTGAACGGTCTCTCGCTGGGCAGACAGGGACGTGAACGGTCTCTCGCTGGGCAGACAGAGACGTGAACGGTCTCTCGCTGGGCAGACGGGGACGTGAACGGTCTCACGCTGGGCATATGGGATGTGAACGGTCTCTCGCTGGGCAGACGGGACGTGAACGGTCTCTCACTGGGCAGACGGGACGTGAGCGGTCTCTCGCTGGGCAGACGGGACGTGAGCGGTCTCTTGCCGGGCAGACGGGACGTGAACAGTCTCTGGATCAGCCTCCAGGAGAATGGCGGGCTGCTGAGGACCAGCTTCCGGGGAGGTTAGAGGTCTTTCCCCTACTCCACTGTATCTGATGGCAACGTGCCGATTCCGGTGCTGGATGAGATCGGCGGAGGATGAAGTTCTGGACTGGACATTGCCAGTCCAGGGATCGAGGAGTGACCGAAGAGGAGAGTGGTTCCTGGGCTCACCTCTGGCACCTTCTCTCCTCAGACCTCCACGGTTCCCCGAAACCTTGGCCACACGCTCCAACTCCTTCCTTTGACTGGCCATAAAAGCGCGAGCCTGAAAAATATTCATTATACCGGATCCGTTGGAGGCCGGAGTCATTCCGTCATGCCAGATCCTGCAAAATTGAGTAGATCCAAAGGTAGCGATAGTTTAGTCCGGGCAGTCCAAGAGATCGTCATCCATGCAATCGTCGACATCCATCTCTGTCCCAGTGTGACACCCATACTGCTGAGTCCTCTAAAAGACTTAAATAGGGAACAAATCAAAAGGGAATAGGTGGAGGAACTCAAAACTAATCAGGTAACGAGGGGTGAGACTTGTAGTCAAGACCGCCATAACCAAGACCAAGACACTACCAAGACCAGAGGGTATCGAAACCAAGACAAGACCAAGACAGACCAAGTCGAGACCGAGACCAAAAAACAGACTAGTGTTGTTGAAGCTAAGCAATAACTTGTAGGATTTTGTTTTGCATTGCCTGTCTATCTCTGCCGATTTCGAAGTCTCCAAATGAATCCATTCTGCAACTTTTAAATACATAAATGTTTTTAAAAATGAAATTATAAGCTTAAGTGCAGGAACCGAAAGTTGGTTGTTTTGTTGCTATGGTTACAAACACATACACACACACACACACACCATTGGCTGTGCGCTCAAAGTCATCTGTCAGTTGTCCAGTTACCCAAAATCTCCTGAATGAAGTTAAAACCTATCATGTCACTGATATGTGTTTTACTAAATATGAATACATCAATTTATGAATACATTGAGACCGGTCTCGAGACATACATCACTACGAGGGGGAGGAATCAAACAATGACTGGAGCACATGGCCCAACATAACAAAGACACCCATGTGCAATACAAGACAGGACAGACATGTGACATGTAGTAACTCTGTATGACTGTTCATTAGTAGTTACTGTACTTCATAGTTATTTTTCTTGAACCAAAATTAATAGTAGTTCTTCTAGTTATTGATTAACTAACTGATACTTAATGCAATCATACAATTCTATTACATACTGATTAGTTAATACATCTTCCTTAGTAGTTAACAGTAGTGACTTAAGTGTTAATAAAGAATTACCTATTAATTCTTCCGCAGTTCCTTTTTACTTATGCAGTAAGAAACAGTATTCTAAAGTGTTACCCATCACAAAGGTATGCCATATTGTTTTATCATTTGCAGTCTGATGTGAGGAGGAGGAACTTCTCTGAAATGTATGTACTGTATGTTTATACACCTGGGCCCGTATTCATAAAGATTATAAGAATCCTCCCAGAAAACTCTTAATTTAGCTTAAAAACTTTTACATTGGGCGTTTTCACACCTGAAAGTCCACATCAAGGTCTGAACCAAAGTTCATGTTTTGATACATTTTATACTTTCAGAAAGTTTTGGTTTGGTTTCACACTGCAGTAATGTGAGCACACTATAAAACTTTACGTGGCATACTTACGTCCTGTCGTCATCATCTATGTGGGCTGCACTTGACATTGATTGGTTTAGTAAATAGATGTGTTGTCAATTCGCCTTTGGCTAAGCCACGCCCTAGAATGTAGATTGACCAATCACAGCGCAGCCAAGAATGAGCTCCCACAGAGGCTCAGAGACTTTCAACAGAGGCGTCTCATATTTTAGGTTTCTGCAGGCTATTATCGTCATAGTTTTATCAAAAATATGGTTAAACGTTGTGCCTGGGGCATTTGTAACACAGATACGTGTTTCTCAGAGAGGTTGAAGGGGGGTGTCCATTTTTTCCCTTTCCCAAAACCAAATCCCGACAAGTGACATCTTTGGATTGTTTTAGGTTATGATTTCGTTCTCATACCAGTTGTTGATATGCTAACACATGCTGCTAATAAATACAACGTTATACTCGTGTAGTCCGTTTGCTTTGTAATAAGGATTATAGATGTGAATAGAGACCTACCCAGCTTTGCATGAACAGTGTTGCTCCCTGATATTGTTAGTCCCAGCCTCCGTCTTGATTAGTAAGATATGCGGTGGTTAATTTTTTGACTGTGACCGGTAACGTTATGCTTTTGCCTCTATTTTGGATGCCTTGTTGTTTCTTGCGTTTCACATAACATGTCTTGAATATAGCCTTCGAACGCATATTGCAGCCTCTTTTGCCTACTTCTATCGGACACTTTATTTGCTGCTTTATAAAAGTTTGATAACATTTCAGCACGAAGAGCTGTCACAGCATAAGCCATGTTGATAACAAACCAGAGTCCAGATGAAGTTTGACAGTTGTAGCAACAGTAACTAAGGGGGCGGGGCTTAGCCAAAGGTGAATTCGGTGGATAACTTTGACAACATGAACGAACAGATGCTTATCGTTGCAACTATGTTATTTTTATGCCATAATTACCTGCAGCACCGACTATACACAAGGCTAGTTCAAATTTGCCAAATGAATGTCCTCGTTGTGCGAACATTTTATTGTCGCCGCCGGCAAAGAAGGAGTAGATTGCAGCTTGATGTCATCAGACCATACTTGCATGTACTACCATGGCTCATTTATCCTGCCACCTTCTGTTTTTTTTTTACTTTTTGGGAACCACCAGAACTTCCTGTAAAAGGTCTGAAAGTTCGAACCATACATAAATGCTTTCACACTATAAATGAACCAAACCTTTTTTCAGTTTGATCCGGACCGAGACTACCTCTTTTGGTTCGGACCAAATTTCATCTGTTTGGTCTGGATTTTGATTTGGACCAAACTGAAAAGTCCGAAAGTCCGGACCAAACAAGGTAGGTGTGAAAGGGCCCTTAGCTTAAGAGCGATTAGGGACCGATCTGAGAGCAACTCTGAGTAGGGAAAAGACAAAAACTTTCATCTTAGTGAGGAGAAGACCCTGTTGCCATGTATGACACAATCTTTTGAAGACTGTGATTGGTTGGTTTTCCAAGAAGGAAAAAAAAAAATTGATAAAAATTGTTCCAGTCTTTCCAATTACACTGATTGCTGTCTATTTAAGTGGTGGTTTGAATGTTGGTTTATAATATAGCAACGATGGAATAAAAAAGAAGAAAGAAAAGCCAAACTGAACAAAAGAACAGTGTTTACTGTTAGCCCAGTTAGTGGATGAACACTAGGCCATCATTAAAGGAAAATTTGGTCCGGAAATTCGTGTCACAGCATGGAGCAAGAAGCGGAAGTTGGAGCTTATAGCGCAAGTTATGAACGGTTCATTTCCCTACTTGTGCGCACTAGGGAAGTCTGCAATATTGATAAATGCAGTTTTTCTAAACCTGCAAGGTGAGAATGTCCAGTGGAAACTAAATGAACTGTGACACAATTAGAGGTTCTGAAAGTGCTGTAATTATAGAAATGATTAAGCTTAAAGTGTAACTAAACCCCTGGTCAAAGCCTGACTCCACCCACTGGCAAAATTTGAAAAATGCTAAAAAAGTGGGCAGACCCCAGCGGAGACAGAGGGGACGAGCCAAGGGCGGGGCTGAGCGGGGAGCGTGCACATGAGACCCGCAGTGACGGATTAATTGACAGCTGTAGTGGTGGGAAGTTCGGATCATTTTACTGACTCAGATCTTTGAGTCTCGTTCAGCAAAATGAACGAATCTTTTATCGAATCATTTCGTTCATTTCATCATTATATAATTAAAATGTCATGTTAAATATTCCAAAACATCTAGTAGGCTACTTACGAAAACCTTGATTACATTTACCGGATGGTCGAGTGTGTCTTGGTGTAACTTCCTTCCGGAATTGACGCGGATCACTCGCGGCTCGCGGAAAAATAGACTAGACGCCGAAACTGGCGCTTCACGGCGCGGGCCGGCTGCGCCTCGCCGCGCGCGCTCGCGTCTGGTGTGAACGACAACGCCGAAAGGAAGCGGCCGTGCGATATAGCACAGCAGTACCGGAAAGAATAAAGATTAGTTCATCTCTCGAGTCTCAGAGTTCGGCCGGGTCCGAGTCTTCGTTCTTCCTGTCAGTCCCATATAGTCTATGCTGTCAGCGCAGGAAAGAGAAATGATTAGTCCATCTTTCAAATTCGGGTTCTCATGATGCTATCCTGATCGTTTTCAATACTCATAAATCCAACTCCTGACTCGCTACAGTAGTTTTGACGGAACCAGATGCTTTTATACCAGGGGCTGCCAAGGGCGTGGTGAGCTCGCACCAAGGGCGTGACAGAGTAGCGTCAGAGAGTTCGCTACGTCAGAGAGTACCCCTGCTGCAGGAGCTTTCCGTTTAACCTGAAGAGGGCAGCAATCAGACGTTTTTACACCATATATTTGAAAATTAAAAGACTTTATTGCCAATTGTCAAAAAATGTACTCGAATCAATGAACAGCATTTATGAAGCTCCATTCTTACAGATCATTAACTAAAAAAAGTTGGTTAAGTGTTTAGTTACTCTTTAAAGGGTTAGTTCACCCAAAAATTAAAATACTGTCAGTATTTACTCACCCTCATGTTGTTCCAAACCTCTGTGTTTATTTGTTCTGCTGAACACAAAGGAAGATATTTGGAAGAATGTTTTAATCAAACAGTTCTCAATCGCCAGTGACTACCATAGTATGTATTTTTTCCTATGGTAGTCAATGGGGATTGAGATCTGTTTGATTAAAACATTCTTCCAAATATCTTCCTTTGTGTTCAGCAGAACAAATAAACACATAGAGGTTTGGAACAACATGAGGGTGAGTAAATTTTCATTTTTGGGTGAACTAACCCTTTAACTGTCCCACTTTACCCATTGTCCCACTATACCAGTATTCACCCTAGATCAGTGAGAAGAGATCTGTTCTGGACCGAGAGAGTTCAAACAGTGCACAACCGCGCGCTCACTCAAGTTTAACTGTTGAGTTGTCGTCATGTCAGAGTGTGGGGGAGGGGTGCGTTGTTGTAATCATAGACAGTAAAACACATTTTGATTGAGTAAACTTAATCAATTTCTTATGCGTGTTAAATGATAATATTGATTTTATTTTAAAAATATTTGTGGTTCTTGAAACAGATCAGTGTAATTATCCAGTCTTTTTTTAGTGTGATGGAAATTTCACAAATATTAGCAAAGTGTATTTTAAATTAATAATTGGTTAGTCAAATACTAAATTAGCCTATTTTAGTGAAAAACTTCAAACTTAAATATAACTGTAAATT
The DNA here is from genome assembly GCA_030378365.1 of Hybognathus amarus. NCBI lineage: Eukaryota > Metazoa > Chordata > Actinopteri > Cypriniformes > Leuciscidae > Hybognathus > Hybognathus amarus. The sequence goes on from JAQIUQ010004709.1 coordinate 19,101, forward strand.
TCAGACCAAATTAAAGGAGCATAACGCAAGTCTCAGAGTTTTTGCAGAACTATGCCCCCTCTGGCGATAAACGAAACTGCGTGCGCGCTCATGGAATACACGCATACACGCACGTTTGCACGAGCTGTTCATAACCAAAGGACTGGAGCATCAGCCGCACACTGTGCGGCACACATCTTTTGTTACAGTCATAATGAGGTAATACAGTTCTAAATCTGCAAGCCATTTAAAATATATGAAAGGAAAGGCATTTGAGTAAATTACACACTTATGTAGGCCTATGTGTGTGTGAGGGGAAAACAGGGGTAACGTTAGTAGAAAACTTAGGCTTTTGTTTCCATCGATCTCCATGTTGAACTGTTTTATGTGCTTACTGTATCCACTTATGATTGTGTTATTATGGAAACACGTTCATGAACACGTTTGAGCCCTAGAGCAGACCGCCCAAGATCTCTCCGTTTGTTGAAAGCCTTCCCGATGTTGACTCTCGTCTTATTCCGACGCCTGGCACTGGACAGACAGAAGTTTTATTTTCTTTGTCTCACGTGGAGTTTGCGTTGGGGTTTGTAATGAACTACAAGCCGGTCTCTTTGGTTGGCTGTTTTTACACCTGGCCACAATGCGTTTTCTCAGATCTATCTGATTTATCAAAACGATTCCATTACACCTGGTCACATAAATGTGTTTTTGCAAAACGGATATTAATCTGATATTCAATTCCCGCATTATATAGATTTCATGAAGTGTACGTCACCGAAAGCAACAGATGAGCTGCATTTATTGATCATCGGCTTCGGCTATTTCAAAATCAGCAAAGACAGCAATAAGAGAGAGCGCCAAAAGCTCTGGTATGAGATTATTTCATTTCTTAAGGCTACTTTTAATGAAGATAGTGGAGGTAGAAGGTAACTTAGTGATAATCGTATGCGTCTTACTTTCACTTTCATTTGCGATAGATTGCGGCGCGCTGGTTTGATGAATACACTCACCTGCTCAGGTGATGCACGTCGTCATATATAACTAAAACAACATGAAAAAGCCTGTTTTCAACAACCAGATGCATTTACACTTGTCCAGTTTCGTCTGGAATACGGCCCAGACCACATCCTCAAGTGGTTTGAGCTATCGGAATCAAATCCGTCTGGATTCTACCTGGTCTTTTCACGATCTAATAAGTTATCCGATCACAGAAAACGCATGAAGTGACCAGATGTAGGCTAAACAGCCCCTTTGAATCCATCTTCTACTTTTGGGAAAGTTGACTAAAGTTGCGTCGCTCGAGTTGTCTTCTCTGATACGGAGAACGCGGCGAATACACTAACCTGCAAAGCATAGGCACATAGCCATGCGAGCGTGAACGCGCATGACGTCACGCCCAGGCTCAGATTCGGAGCCCGAATCCCTCTTATTTATTTCACTGTACAGGATTATAGAGGCAATCGCAGTGATCAGAGAATGGCTCATTCAGCCCATCAGACGATTGTTTCAGCATGTATGGGTTAGAAAACGGCTATTTTTAACATAAAATGTTGCGCAATGCACCTTTAATTGTTGGAGTTTTAGTCATTTATTTATATTCTATTTATATTATATTCAGAGATTTTAGTTAATAAAGTAAATTATTACTGTGATATTTACTAAGCTGCTGAATTATTTTTAGAGTGATAAGCATAAGAGTCACAGAAAGTTTTTTGTTTGTAGGTTGTATACCATAGTAGTAAAGTTTAGAGAAATTGTCACAAATGAAATTCGATGCAGGATATAAAATGAAAACTATTGATATGTAAAATATGGAACTGCATCTTGTAGAACACATTCGAATAAAATAATTTTGTAATTAAAATGTGCGCTTGTGTGTGTAGTTTAAATGTTGTGTTTTTAATCTAAGGCAGATAATACAGTGTGTAACCATGATTGATACAGGCATAGGCCTCAACTTATTAATCAGTATAAGGCTGTACTTCACTCATGCTGGTTCTTATCTTGTCCTGTGTTTATGCACGTCCATGTTGGAAATTCATATTAAATTAGCATTATTTTGTTTTTACTTCATGAAAATCTATGTGGCTTTAGTTGTATGTAGGACACATATTACATAATATCATTAATATTATGCAATTTATATATGTGTTTTTTGCATATGTCCCTTACAATATTCTTTTGGAACATATACGAATCACAAGAGTTTTTAGCAAACCTTTTCCATATGGGAAGGTTTTAAAGTGTATTATTGTTAATCACCATGTAGGCTAATCCTCCAAAATGAGTTTGCAGCAAAAGGTACGAACAGAACGAAATGTTATTATTTGATAAATGAGACTGAAAATTTAATTGATAAGACAACTGAATGCAATAGAGTCAAAACCACGATTTTAATATGCATAAGTTAAATAGGAATACATACAAATTGGTACGTTGGTAAAGTTGTTTATACGTAAATAAATTACGTTTTTTTTTTTGCTGTCATATGTCATTGTGACATATCATTGTGAGTTGTTGTGAGTTGGGAATGTTGACCTGCAGTTTTCATAAAGCAGATTTGTCTCAATTCAAGTTAAGTCTGTTTCTTGAAACAAGACGATTAACAAATAACACATGTCAAAAAAGCTTGTTTCATCCGAGATATGACTCAAAATAATATATTTTTAAGATGGTTTCACCTAAAACAAGCTCCTTTATCTCACTTAAATCTGGGTATTTAGGTGATTTTGTCTTATATTAAGTGTGATGAGATATTTTGACTAGAAATTAGAAAAATATACTTGGCAAGATTGAGTTTTTGCAGTGTTTATGCCAAAATCATCAGTATTAAAACAATGAAAGACCTGAAATATTTCAGTTGGTGTGCAATGAATCTAAAATATATTAAAGTTTAATTTGTAACATTACATTATGGAAAATAACTTTATCACAATATGGTAATTTTTTTAGAAGCACCTGTATATAGAGCAGTCAGTTCCAATCCTCATCTTATACCCCCAACACTGCACATCTGTCACACCCATCTAGTTCTTTGTGTGCATGCCTGTCAATGTGTTGAAATTGAATCATACCCAACAGATGTCTGTCCTTAATTTGCCAAATAAAAGTCTATTTTGATAAATATTTGCACTTTTAATGCTAATAAATATAGTGTGAAAAAAAGAAGGAACAGAAAAAAAGAAGATATCAGCATGTGATTCTGGTTGCCATGCAGCTTCATGTGCTGGCTGTAGTCAAGGTAAAAGCACTTTTATTTGTAGTTACATAATATTTTTGGAAATATATCTCAGTACTTTCTGTAAATTTGCATTTAAATGTGTAGGTAATTTCAGGCAGTTACAACTTGTTAACTAATTAATTGAGAGACCAGATCAAATGTGAATGTGTACTACAGAAAAGCTAAAATGTAAATAAAATGGTGAAAGGTCAGACCAAAGGTATGCTATTGTTCAGCACTGGCATTGTTGCTACAATGACATTTTACAACCTCAGCCACAGAACAAGACAAGAGAACATCATATTTTTTTTAAATATTAATTGGCAAACATTTAAGGCATTTGGTCAAGATATTAAACACACACATACATATAGGAAATAATAATGAAGCATTATGCCAACATAGTTTTATTTATTTATTTTGTAAAATGTGATTCTACTAATCAGTTTTTTTTTATTCTGTTGCGATTCAATTGCATTCAAATATATGATAAAACAATGAAGTATAATTAAGAAATATTAATTATGTTTTTAATTAAGTCACATTGAGTAGATTTTTTAATAAATTAAGGATGCTGACACAAAAATTGTCATATCCCTGACCCATATGCTACAGTAAACTACATTATACTACATTTCTATAGTGCTTTAAACAATACAGATTGTTTCAAAGCAGCATTACAGTAATAACTGGAAAATTATGCAAAGAGAGATTAATTTGGCTGCAAAGCAGCTTTAAAAATGTTTATATTTTTTACAACCCCATTTCCAAAAATGTTGGGACATTTTGTATAATGAAAATTTTTTTTTTAAATTTTTAATTAGCCAAATTAATTGTATTTATAAATAGGGCCTATAAACGAATTAGCATTTTGAGGGCTGTAACACCCTCCAAATAAGTTGGGACAGAAGGAAAATAAAAGTGAAAAGATTACAGAATATCAAAGTTAAACTGTTTTGCAGTCCACAATTAGCAGGGGAATTAGATGAGGGTATGATGTTTTGGTATAGTCTCAACATTGAAAGGAAAGCATGCATTTATATTTACATACATACTGTTAACAGCATCAGGATGTTCCTTAACCATATGTCGATGCAAAGGTATATCTTTTAAAATTCTAAGCAAAGAACAAAAAATAACTATGACGTCGAGTTTATCGGGGCCTTGAATCACGTTCGGTCTCTTGTTACGTTTGCACGAATGCGAGCAGAGCAATAAGTTGCTGGCTGCAGCAAATAATGGCGACCGGTGTCACTAATAGCAAAGATTTAATGTAGCAAAAGTAATTTAGAAATGGGCCTGTATTAAATGTAGCAATGCTGCAAATGTAGCAATGAAAGTGTCATCTTATCACCCTCATGTTGATTAGAAACCTATAAGTGACTTTCTTCAGGGAATACAAAATTAAATGCAGTGTTGGGGAGTAAGTTAACTACAAGTAGCGAAGCTACTAACTTAACTACATTTTTCAGTAGCTTGGCAGTAGCTCAGTTGCTTTTAAACAGTGTAGCTTTTCCAGTAGCTAACTACTTTTTGCAGCAAGTAGCGGTGTCACAAGCAAAAGCTACATTGTCGAGCCTGCACGAATAAGCACGATCACGCGATGCAAGGATATTCTTCTTCTTGTTAGATTACAAACTAATTTTTTGCCATTACCGCCACCTGTTGTTTAATTCACGCATCTTGCGGCTAATGGTTCACTGATGTACAGAAGTGGGTTGACACACCCATATTATGATTATATACCAAGCAGGGGCGGACTGGAACCAAAAATTGGCCCTGGACTTTCTGGCCCACAGCAGCCCACCGTACGGTAGCCGAGAGAGCTCAACATGCTGCAACTGAAGCAAAAACTTGCAAATAGAAAAACACATCTGCAAATTAAAAAAACATCATCAGTTTCACAACACACGTGTGCTCCAAATACAGAAATGCACTGCAAAAGTTCACAACACAACCAAATACATAAACGCGCTGCAAATAACACAGACCACAGCGGAAATGTTTACAGGGAAACCAAATAAGTGACGAACCCGGCTGGGACGTGCGCTTCCCCATGCCCTACTCTCTTCGAAGGGCACACGGAAGAGCCCTTAAAGTGGGACTTTGGAGTGAGCAGGGCACCAGTGTGCCATTATGTAGCCGTGTGGAACGCATTTGATGAAGGAACCCTACATTACCTAACATTTCTTATGAAACTTTTCTTTATGAAAAAGTTAAACATAACATGAAATAATTTTTACAGTGTAACAAATTAAAGATAAATATCTTTCCTTCATGTTCTTCTCTCATCTTTATTTATTTAGTTAGTTTAGTTTTCAGCTCATTGTTCTTTTCTTATTTGTATTCTGATGACATTGAACATATTGTTAATACATTTTGTATATTGTATACAAGTTGTATGTCATTAAAATGTAATCTCTGTATGTTTTGCAAAAATAAATAAATATATAAAGTAGAATTTTAAGCTGTAATGGTTAGTCACTTATTTGGTTCCCCAGGAAAGATTTCCATTGTGGTATTTGGAAGCACACGTGTGTTCTGAAACTGATGAAGATGTTTTCTTAATTTGCAGGTGTTTATTCTATTTACATGCGTTTTCATTCAGTTGCAAAGCGTTGAGCTTTCTCGGCCACCGTACCACCACATTCCACATCATAACAGGCCCATTAATGTGCAGAATATTTTTAACACCACTTATAGCATAAAAATATATCACAATACAAAACTATATGCTATTTAAACATTTATTTTAAGTAACACAACGCTAGTCAGGGGGAGCTGACGTTAGAGCCTTCAGAGCCTGTTGAACTGCTACTCTTCGCGCCAAATGTATAATCTGCTCATTTAAAGCATTTCACACATAGATTTCACAGCATCTACCTCTAGTTAACAGTCGGCTGTAGTTCTCTCGGTGTTCAAATGGAGCTTTTCCCGTGACACAGATGACGACGCGAGGAGTCGGCTTTCATCTGCGCGCCACGGCTCGGTGTTGTGTTTTTACAGGACGTGAAAGGGGGCGTGTTTCAAGATACGCAACGGAGCAGACCTAACTAATTAACAGGGAGAGACGGTCAAATTCATTCACACGAAACACACTCCATGTCTGCCAGCACGATACGATTTCCCTCATTCATTTGCGTAGAAAATAAATATTATGATTTCCGTCATTGTTTTAAATATATTTTGATACTTGATATTTGTACCAGGGCCGGCCCACATTGGCCAGCGGCCCACCAGGGTGCTCCAGATGGCCAGCGGCCCACCAAAAGACCCGGTGCTCCAGATGGCCAGTCCGCCCCTGATAGCAAGACGTGACAGCAGATTTGGAGGATGGAGAGACAGCTATAACGTTAATTACCTATGGCCTCATTTGTCCAAGTTTAATCAGTATTTTTGAGAAAATGTTCTACATGCAATTTACGTTGGATGTATATTTCGTTCTTGCAATGTTGTAGGCTATTTGTTGCAATTTTGACAAACAGTCTGAGATATTTGAGTGTTGTGTGTAATAAAACAATAGCCTACTCTTTGAAATCATAATTGTATTGCCTTGTTTTAAACACTAAATATTTTACTTAAAACATTCCTCAGACACTTATTCAGTTATTTATAATATACGTTGTTCAAAAAAAAATCAAAAATAGTTTCAATGTAGCTAGCTACTTTTTGATAGTAACTTGTAGTGTAGCTAACTACTTTTCTAAACGGGTAGCTTGACTGTAGTTAAACTATTTTAACTTACGAGTAGCTTGTAGCTTGTCAAACTACAGTTTCAACTTCCCCAACACTAGTTCAATGTTAAACAGAATATAGTCACATTTACAGCTGCTCTGCGAAATTTCACAGGTGAAAACCATCCATTTCAATAGGAATCTATGCTATCTGTGCTGTAATTATGGTGAGTTTGTCCTTTTGTTTCTTAGAATGTTAAAATAAGTTTTTTTAGAAGCAGTTTGCATTCAAAATGATGTAAATTGATCTTTTGAATAAATATTGAATAGATACCAGAATTGAGATTTCTGTATGACACAGCTGAGATACTGAAACAATGACACTAACCAGACGTTTTCAGTCTGAAGTTCACTACCTACAGTATAGCACTCACTATAGGGTAGTGAATGCTGATGAGGAATGGATCAAGCTGCTCTTTGAAGACTCCCTCAGGAGTCGGAGCTCCTGTAGCCAATGTAAAAGGAGACTTTCACTATCGAAATGTTACAGAGAACAGTGACAGCCTTAGTATTATTTAGTACATGCAAATAAACACTTTAGATCACAAACAATATACAGTAAATGCTAGTATGATTCAGTCATGCATAATTACAAATTTTAAAAGAGTCTAAGAAACGTTAAGTACCAATGTCTTTTTATTTTGCCAATTATGCAAAAATATATCAGTTTGTTGTCGACACAGGTCCATACAAACCTGTGTGTAGTCATCTTAACCACAGAACATATACCCTTGTGCAATAATTCAAAGATAATTTGAATTGTACATATAATCTATCCCTATATTTGCGGTTCCCAGATAGATTAACAATAGATTTTTTGTTTATATATACACACACACAGATACATACAAAGACCATACAAAATGTTTATAAAATTTGCATAAAACATTTAAAAAAAAGATTTCAGGGTAAGATTCCTTCATTCATTGTCTTGTAAACGCACAAGTGCTTATTATTTTAAGCATAGTGAAAAATAAGATTACTTTGGAAGCATTAAAGTGAAAAAAAAAAAGAAAAGAAATGCCCTTGGGAAGCAGACTGGACAGACTCTCTACAAGAGTTTGACATATCCAGAATACAGGGATGACGTTGACAGAAGAACACAAAAACCTTTAGTGGGCTTCATAGACAGATTTCAATAAAGCTGAAAAGAGAAAATATGTTTTTACTTGATTTTGTTCAATAATGAACTGAATAATCTCTCTTCTGCAGTGATGGCATATAACAACTTCTTAAGAACTGTAATAAACAAAACAAACACAATATAAAAGTAGGGTTTTCTTTTGAAATTGACATCCTGTGTTAAGGACATCTAGGCAGAAAGAGTTAGAGTTTGACACAAACAAACCATCTCTTCATATCTTTGCATCTGGTCAATAAAAATAATTTGTAAACTGCATGATATCTGTAAATTTACAACAATCATTAAATCATATTCTACAGTGCAATTCAAACTTTACTACATACAGTACCCAAGGTGTATTGGAAAAATGTGCCTAACAACTTTCTGCAAAATAACATTGCTTATTGCGTGCATCACAGCTCTTTCAATGTGAAAATTGTCCCTATTTGCTTTGTTAGTGAAACTAAACCTGACTATGTTTTATGACGTTGGTTGCATATTTTCGAATGCATTCTCATCCTTTAGCTTCATATAGAATGCTATATGACAAAATGGCGCTATACTACGCACATGGCACCCGTTATCGTTAGATATAACACGCGCTGTGATGGGTAGGTTTAGGTGTGGGTAGGGTAGTCTCATATTACGCTAAAGGATTTATGACGACTTGGGTTCGTGTGTTATATTAACGATAAAGGGTGCCATGTGACGCTAAAGGATGAGAACGGGCTAATATTTCGGTTCCAGTTTGGTAATGAAATGCCTGGAAGGTGTTCGCCTAAAGATTAGTGCTCTTTCACGTTTTAAGATAAAAGATATAGAGATTAAAACACATTTTAGCTTGCTTCTACAAATCTTTGTGCGTTTATAGAGATGTCATGACTTCACGTTTCAGAGTTTAGGGCTCAGCATCACATGCAGTGCTGTACCAGGTGAGATACCCAGCAAGTTTATGTGAGAAAAGCCTTACATGAGGAGCTGGTCATGTGATGCATTGCAAGCAGCAAAATGTATTAGAGTACAAATCATACACTATTGTAAAAGGGTTTTGGGCTCATAACATTGTTTTGTGCAAGTAACTATTCAAAATAAGTATTTATTAATTGATCATTTGTGAGAAAAGAAATACAGGTTGTTGTTTTATAGCCACTAGAAAATATGTGAATTTAATTATTGGCAGGTTTTTGGAGTTTTGTAAAAATGGTGGTAGGCACATTTTTCCAACAAGCTTATGTCGGAAGAATATCAGAGAGATTGCAAAGAGATAAACAAACAGTATTTACATGGGTATACCATGTGCAATATTCAGAAGGACACTTACAGTTTGGTTCATGTCTTGAACAAAACACAAATGCGTGAACTTGATTCAGACTGGCATTTGAGTTTTAATTCGCTCATAATCACACTAAGATTAAATAAATCAATTTAAATCTTTGATAATGAGTAATGTATTTTAAAATATTATATTTGGCAGCTTTGCTGTGAGTATATACAGCATTGGTGTTTAATGATTTAAATACTGCTAGATAGCGATACACAAGTATGATTGTTAGTTCTGTCTTATTCACCAGATATATGGACATACAAACCCAATCAGTCAAAATAGGAAAGAGACAATATGACATATTCTCACTGTTGCTATAGCAATTAGAGCCAAACACAATACTGTGTCAAGGATGTCTTTTCTCTAAGGTCACTTTACACTGAGGCTTTTCTTCAGTCCACAGTCATTGGTATTGCTAGAGCTCCACATTATTTGAATACATTAATAGTAAAGTTATATTTCCCTCCAAAACTGATCAAATTAAACATTTTTTAAACAAGTTTGCTTCACTAAAATAGATGTTCAGCAGAATGTTCACACTGCTCGTTTCCGTACAAAAAAAGTCAATGTTATAAAAAAAAAAATTAAAATCAAAATTCAAAGAGCACACTAAAGTACATTACATGTTGGATTAATTTAAAATTCCAAGCCATATGATAATTTTGTGTGTGGAAAAAGACAACCATTACTACCTTTACTCACTAATAATCTTATAAATCACATAAATATGACAAATCTCATTCAGATGTGTGCATATTCATATATGTATAAGGTTTCAATATGTGTTTTATGAGTTGTATCATATTGATACATCAGGCTTTCATGGCCCGTATAGTATGATATGATATAGTGAGAATATAGAACTCACTCTTGAGGAGAGCAAAAGTATGCAATTTAGTGCAGATATTGTTATTCATATGGCCAAAAAGTAAGAAGTTCTTGTAATCAATGAGATTTTTCTTTATACAAGTATAACAGACTACATATAAACATCAGTTGTCACTCTATTTCTAATAATAAGCTCTTTGTAAGATGATATTTAATGCTTAGTCTTGTGATTGGAAGTTCTGTAGTTGGGCGTCAAAAATAAAATGTAATGCAATACAATGATGTTTGCAGAGATGTACTAATAAACATTCCTCAAAGGCCTGTTGTATCATTATTGACATGCATGCATTTTAACATTTTTTATTTTTGTGTGTGGTCATATTGGAGCTTGACAGTTGCTGGTCACCATTCACTTTTTTTTTTTTTTTTTTATAAAAATAGCACCATGAACATCCTGCCTAACATCTCCTTTAGTGGTCTATTGATGGGTGAAAAAGTAAAATGAGTTTCAGACAACACTGAGGTTCATTTCTAGTTCTTACATAGGTTATTGTTATTGCCAAACTAAGTCAAGGTGGTTAGTATATGGATTAATCCACTGGTAATGTGTTTACTTGTAGAGTGCTTTTCAGAAGTGACACTTACTTTTTAATGTGTCAACATGCCATCTTTATACATATGTGACAGAGCATCATCATCATTAGATTCTAAATTATTATTTTAGGTTTCTGTGTGATTTTATACTTAAAATTATATAATATGAATTTGCAAATGTCTTAATGCTGCATTGACAAAAAAAGAAGAAAAAGAAAAAGAAAAATTTCAAACACTGCACTGGAAAATAGCTTTTTTTAATCAGTATTTTGGTCTTGCTTTACAGTTAAAATATTGAAATCTTTGAAACAATGCAATATGCCAAAGTGGTATTAAATTTATACTTTATTTCAGCAAATGTTGTTAATTTACTTTTAGTGATTGTTACCGTGTTCTGAAGTCATATGACAGTTTGATGAAAAACAAGACTACAACACTCATTAAGAAAATATGAAGAGTTCAGATGCAAAAGCCTCTAAATGCCATTTGAAATTTTCTTCTAAAATGACCATTTTTATCAAGCTTGTATATTTAAGTTCAGTAATTTCACTTAAATGACAATTAATAGGTAATCTTCATTGCCATTTAAGTGAAATTACTGAACTTAAATATTACAAGCTAATAAAAATGATCATTTTAGAAGAAAATTTCAAATGACACTTAGAGGCTTTTGCATCTGAACTACTTCATATATTTTTTTGCAGTGTAAATGAAACAACAAAAAAGGAAAAATCAATACATTTTATATTTTGGTCTGAAAGCACGACTAAATCAGATGGTGCAATAAATTCACTGAAAGTGCAAGAACATCTTTGTTAAATGTCATGAAAACCCTTGAGGTTAGCAGCAAGTCAGTACAATCTGCAGAATCATAAGAGACTAAACTGAAAAGTTATATATAGCAATTCCCTTCATATATTACAGCTGATAAATCTATTTAGTGGCACAAGAAAATCTAATCTGAGGCAAATTATTTCAATTCAAATTGGACACGGTGTAGAGGCCAGTGTGTAATGTACTTCTAGTGGCAAAACACAATCTATAAAATAGCTCTGGCTCAGAGGCACTTCATATAAGCAAAAACAAGTGAACAAAAAATATCCACTAGTTCCAAATGTATGTGCAACTTCATAGTTTGTGTGCTGCCAGGTTTTAGTGATCATTTCAAACCTACCTTTCATACCACAATTCTTACTTGGGCTTTTAGATATTTGCTACCGTGTTGTGTTATTTGAGTGTAGTTAAGAAAGTCTCAGAAGCTCGATTCAGGCACTGCCTTCTTTCTGCCAAGTGAATTTGTGCTGTACCGTGTACGTTGCTGAGTGTGCTGAGAGCCCTATCCCCGGGCGTGCTCTGCGGCTGGGCCACCGTTGTGCCGTTTCTGTGTAGAGATGCTGTTCTTCTTAAGCCTGGATCCAATTTGCTTCGAATATTGGAAGAACTTTGTGACCGTTTGATGTCTGACAACCCATGACTCACCTTGCCGTTTGCAAGTTCACCATCCGAGTCTGCTATGACCATGGTTATTGCTATCGGCTTTACCTTCTGAAGTTCTATTATGTATCCCATTGGAGATCAAAACTCCAGATGGGCTCTTCACTCCTACATCACCCATTTTCATAGATTCACTGTCTCGAGACTTCGGAAGTGGAATCCTTCATGAAACCACCTTTGAGAAAAGCGAAGACACCTTTCGTGACGTTTTGTCTCCTGTCCCTTTTTCTGTTTTTCCTCTGGTTCGGTCTCGTTTCCCCGCCTGGGTTGTTCCTCTGCGTGGTTTCACAGCTGTCTGTACCACAGGAACTGGATTGGAGCCCTGCACTAGAGCTCTTTCTGGACTGCGTTTGTTCCTGTTTTGATTTCCTGCTGCTCCGTCTAGTCAAAGTCACAGTCCCATCTTCTCTTGGTCTACTGTTGGTGCTTGGATTGTTGGCCTGTGTCTTTCTTTGAGCTACTTGCTTGACCCTGCGGTATTTTACAGATACTCTAGAGGTGCGAGGCTGCTGTGGCTTGAAGATTTGGTGGCAGGTTTTCTCGTATCGTTTTCTTTACTGACTTTTTTTCATCTGAAGACTCGAGAATCATTAGGGCAACAATAGGGTCTTTGGTGCATCTCTGGCCTCCTTCCAGACTCTAAATACTCCACTGAGCTCTGCAGGAGCTGGGTCAGGAGCTGAGGCAGGTTTGTGGCGGTCTTTGTTTCCAAAGGACCATCGCAATGGCAGCATTCTGGTCTTGGTGGGACTTTTCATGCTTATGCTACGCCCTTGGATTCCTCGCACAAAAGGTCTGGTTTCAGAACCCACCTAAAGACACTGACATTTACACAATACTCAGTACATGGCTGGAAAACACTTGGCCACAACAAAACAAGTGAACAACTATGATAAAAACTCTGTCAAGCAACATACATTTTTTATTTACAATGATAAGAACAAACTTGCTGAGTACACACTCACCACCTCCCTTCTCAATTGAGGGCTCATTTTGAAAGACGGGAGACTCTGGGGAGTCTGGGATGGTAGAGGGCATGTTGTGGAAGACCGTGAAACCATACTTCCTCTTTTACTGTCACCATTTAAACGGATGAGCCAGTGGTCTGACATGGAGGAGCTGGTGGAAACTGCACAAGGAAACAATCAAGACAATGTTTAGTGGCTGCAAGTCCATGTTTCTCCTAGACAAAGACATTAAAGGAGAACTCCGGACAATTTTTTAGTTAATCTTGATCGCTAAACCTTTGTGAGTACGAAATTTGTGTCGTCTGAAGCATTTCGCCGCTGCCCGATGAAACTCACGTATGTCCAAAACGGTTACTTTTCAGGAGGTGAAAAAAAAACACGTAATTTCAAAAGCAGCTGAACGTCAGCGTTGTCATGCTTGGCACAACATCTTTAAATGTAACCATATTCTTGCCAGTGTCATGATATAATCCACATTTGACCCAAAATCGAGCTTAAATGGACATACGTGTATATTGTATAGTAACGGTGGTTCGATACGCGTTCTTCCGATCATTAATTCGAATGACCAAAATCGCGTTTCATATTGACAGATGAATAGGCTACGCTCAGTTTATCAAATACGCTCAGTTTATTAAATGTCTCTTGCAAACTATGAAGAGACAATGAATCAATACACTGGCATGGCAATGCTAGACTGATACTTTATTTACACAATCTGAACACAATGTGAGCCAGACTACATCCAGATGGTCAGGGAGATCCGATCACTATCCGATCACAACGTATTTATACCTTGCATTAACATGCCTTTTGTTTTATCCGGATAACTTATCTGGATACAGATCGCATTATAATACCAGGTGTAGGGGTCTCAGAGACGAGACCGGCGAGAAAGATATGAAAGTATGGTATCTCCCAGGGCGGGGAGATACCATACTGTCTATGGGAGATATGCTGCGTGATTGACAGCTTTGACAGCAAATGGAAATACGTGGAAATCAGATGACATGATTTCACAATTTTTCATTGCTCATTTAGATAATGTGAAGCATGCTGTATACGGAAATGAACCTGGACATTCTATCCGTCAAAAAATCTCAAAATCGGCTAAATGGACATACGCCTACAACGACTGTTCATCGGACAGCGACTGTCTCCTTCTTTCCAACTTGTGTGAGGCTATCTCTTTGTCCAGCTTACTTCGGGTTGGAATAAATAAGGACGACCAAACACAAACGCCTCTTCTCATGTGTTCAAAATCTTCTAAATTATCCATAGTTATGTTACTACTTGTTTCTTCACTTGTAAGCAACTCTGATCATAAGTCTTCGCACATGATCAACGCTCTTCCCACCTGGACATTGTTTACCTTTTCAGGCTACAGCACGGGACTGCAGCACTAGACTACAGCTTGCCGTCTAAAAGACTATTTCAGGTGAGTTGAAACAATGGCTAAGTTGCTAAACGCATCTTGTTCACATGTAGGGTCCCTGTTCATGTTGGACAGACATTTTAATTGCATTTTTTGTCTGTTAAGAGGCTCAAAAACGCTCTTTATGTCCATGCCCCTATAGCTGCCGTTTTAGCTGGGTGGGAGCTCTGGGCATTCACGGTCGCAGCTCCGCGTAGTAAGCACCAATCCATTTCAGGTTTTTTTTTCTATACTCAGTACTCACAAAGGTCTAATGATCAAGATCAACTTAAAAATTACCGGAGTTCTCTTTTAAATAAGCTGCCCCTTAATTTTAATAACTAATAATGTTCTGTATTATTGTTTTCATGGCGACCAAGTAACACATGCCCAGTGGTGGCATCTTATTTGCCAGTCAAATGAACTGAAACCAACTAAAAACATGTCTCAAGTTATGACTCCAACCATGTTTCCCTTAAAAAAGGGAATGAGATGCAGTGGGAACTCTCCTGCGTGATTATGTCTGAATCACATGTCCAACTTAGTCCATTGGCGCAACATCAGCCCAAGACAGGTGATGGTGTACCATGGAAGCTACGCATATAAAGGATATCCACAACAACACAGTGTCAGCAATGATTGTGTCAATGAACATACTGCAAATTAGGGATGTGCCCGAAGCCTAATACTTTATTCGTTAAGGCACAGATAATGGCTCCAAAAATAAATAACGATTCTACCAAATAACAGAAAACATAAATCTGGCAGAGTAAGTCACTTCTAATGTTGAGCACACATGAGCCAGGGATAGCACAAATATTCACACCTCTTAAATCACTACGCAATAATGAGTTTGTGAAGTGAATAAGTGTAAACACTATGAATGAAAAGCGTAAATCAAATAGCCACGCTTCAGTCTCTTCAGAAATCGAGAGCTTGGCAAGAGAAGTAATATCCAATAAAATACATCATGCACATGTTCTACTAGTTGATGTGCCTATTCAAATTATTTAAACCATGTATACTATTATACACAAATTAATGAAATCAGCGCAACACAAACGCAAATCAAATAGCTGCGTTGCCGTGTCTGCACGTCAATCAGAAACCAGCTTGTCAAATCAGACAAAGAAACTGAATCATACACATGTTCTACAGCATATATGTCTATTGAAATGTTTTAAAACTTGTACGATATGATAGGCTACATGATATTTCTCTG
>JAQIUQ010004709.1:40000-50491 GCA_030378365.1 Hybognathus amarus
GCTGCCCGCTCAAGCGCTGGGAAGATGCATGGCCATCCTCCTCTGTGCGCCGAGGACACTTGTGGCTCACGCTCACGGACATAGAGCGAAGCTGAGCGCGCTGTCTTCCTCAACGCGCCCGCTCTACCCTCTGGCCTCTTCCGGATCTGCCGTCACGGGCATCGTGGAACGCTTTTCTGAGGTCCAGAAAGCCACCCAGGCCATGAATTTGCTCCTGCCTCGCGCGGTAACACTTCTGCAGGCCGCTCTCCGTGAGCCCCCTGCCAGAACGCCTCTACAACGCCGCGCAGCAAGCTCAGGCCCCATCCCCAGCACAGGCAGAGCGCCGCCCTCGCCTCTCGCCCTCGCTCGCAGCCGAGCGTAGACAGGCTCCCCAGCGCCCGCACCAAGGTCACGCTGAAGCCTGATCAGCAGAAGTCCGCCTAGCACTTCTGGGGAAAGACGGCTACTTTCCGCCGCCGGACCGCGTCAAGTTTCACCCTCTGTTAGTCCCCGAACCTTCGCCGACTGCAGCAGCGAATCTCGCCGAACAAGCCGGTGACTCTACCCGCTTGCGAGCGACAAACAGCCGTTTTCCACGCGGCTACCCAGAGAGTTCACATAAAGAGCATAAAAGCCTCAAGTGTAAAAAATGTGACCACAAGCACGTGTTCACTTACACTTTCTCCCGTGTCCCCACAGAGCTCACTCCCACTCAGCGGCCTCCGTCCGCTCGGGTAGCAGAAAGCATAAGACACGCCCTCAAGCAGCGCGTGTTCCCCCTCTGCTCGCTCTGTATCACGGCCCATAAGCTCCTCTCTGAGTGCAAATCCCGTTGCCACACACAGTTTACACGAGCCCACACACAGTGTCCAGCCCGTTCACATGCAGCAACCGGGACAGCACGGCCATTCAGCCTCTAGCAATATGCTTCAAAGCGTGGGGAGCCATTCCGGCATATTCCGTGGGTACTAAGCATTATAAAAGACGGCTACCAGTTACAGCTTCGCCGCTGCCCGCGCGTTCCCGCGCCCGGCCCCTTTCTGTGGTCAGCCCAGCTGCCGCGAGCACGCTCCCGCAGAATATCGAAACTGTTAAGCAAAAGGCGCAAATGAGAGAGTCCCTCCACCTCATGAGTCGAGCCGGGGTTTTACGGCGCCATTTCCTGGTCCCCCCAAGAAGACGGCGGCCTCAGGCCGATTCTAGACCTCAGATTTCTGAACAAGCTCTCATGACGAGATCATTCAGATGCTGACGGTCTAGGGAACGTCCTCGCACACGCGTGCGCCAGGGGATTGGTTCATCTCCCTAGATCTGAAAGACGCTGTACTTTCAGATTCGAATACACCCTCGTCACAGGCAGTTTTTACGCTTCCGCCTTCGAGGGCCAGGTCTTATCAGACACCGTCTCCCGTTCGGCCTTTCCCTGAGCGCCACGACACGATCACGAAATGTATGGACCAGCCGCTCGCCCCCCCTTCAAACCCAGGGATGCGCATATTGAATTATTTGGACGATTGGCTGATACTAGCACGTTCCAAAACAGAGCTTCTGTCGCACCGTACAGCTCTTCTCGCTCATCTGGAAACGCTGGGCCTCTCTGTCAACTGGACAAAGAGCGTTCTCCAGCCCAGTCAAAATATCTATTTTCTGGGGATAACCTGGACTCTACCACTATGAAAGCACGCTTATCCGCTCAGCGCACACGCCCTGCAGCGTTCAGCCGCTTCGTTCCAGATGAATGCCCGCGTTCGGTGAAAACCTTTCAGAGAATGCTGGGTCACATGGCCTCAGCTGCAGCCGTACTACAGGTGCAGGACCTTTCATATGCGCCCCTTCAATTCTGGCTAAAGACCCGTGTACCCGCCGCGAGTGGACCACGGGCGGCCAGCTGAATCAGAGTCACTCAGGCATGCACTTCTGCACTGCAGCCTTGGACGGTGACCCGAATGTTTGAGCGGGGCGTCACGATGGGGACCTCCCTCTCACCGGAAGGTAATTCTCGAGAGACGCATCCAACACAGGCTGGGGTGCAGGTCTGCCAGGCTCACCGGCCTCTGGCCGATGGGTCGGAGTCGGGAGAACCCCATTTCACATAAACTGTCTCGAGATGCTCGCGGTCGAGTATGCACTGTTGCAGTTCCTCCGCGGGATCCAGGGTCACCACGCCCTGATTCGTCTCAGACAACATGACAGTGGTATCCTACATCAACCGTCAGGGGCGGGGTCAGATCCAGGAATCTTTTCCTGTTGACACCCCGCATTCTCAGTTTGGTCCCAGAGTCATCTGCTCTCGCTGAGAACGACGCATGTCCCGGGACACCTAAACGACGGTCCAGACATTCTATCCAGGAACCTTCTCCCTCCAGGAGAATGGTCCCTGAACCCTCTTACAGTCCAGTCACTGGTGGCGCCTCTTTGGCAGAGCGGAAGATGATCTCTTCGCGACAGAAGAGGAACTCGCACTGTCCGATATTCTTCTCAAGACGAGGACGCGTTAGCGCTAGAATGGCCATACCGCCCGCTCATGCCTTCCCTCCCATCTCCCTGCTGACCCGCAGGTCATTCAGAGAATCAGGGAATTTGACCACCCGGTGCTCCTCATAGCCCCCGCGTTGGGAGAATCAGATTTGGTACCCGGAAACTACACAGCTGTCTCAGACAGCCCCGTGGCCCATCCCGGTCAGAGCAGATCTCCTGCTCGAGCCCGTGGCACAATCTGGCATCCCCACCCGCAGCGCTGGGCGCCTTCATGCATGGGTGACCAACGATTACACGTTGATTTGCCAGAGAGCGCTCTGAACACGATCAAAGCACACTAGAGAGCCGGCATCTACCAGAAAGCTCTATGCGGCCAATGGTCTGTGTTTTCAGAATGGTGCACCGAAGAATTTGGACCCCTTTAAAGTGTGAGGTCTCTCTTTGCTTTCCTTCCTTCAAGATATGCTGGACAAGGGCAGAACCCCATCCACCCTGAAGGTTTATGTGGCAGCCGCCGCGGCCTTCGTTGGTCCCCGACGCGCCCAGTCTATTGGCAAAGACGAGCTGGTTATCCGCCTTCTCCAGGGGAGCCAGGAGGATGAACCCCCTCGCCCCCTCGGTGCCGGTTTGGGACCTTCCAATAGTCCTCGAGGCCTTGAAAGCCCCCCCTTTCCGAACCGCTCGAGTCTCATTGACCTCAAATATCTCTCCCTAAAAGCCGTTTTTTCCTGATCGCTCTTGCCTCAGTTAAACGAGTGGGCGACATTCACGCTTTCTTCGAACGCGTCGTGTTCTAGAAGTTTAGCCCTAACGACTCCGTCGTCATCTCTGCAAACCCAGACACGGATATGTGCCTAAGGCGATTGGCACCCCATTTGAGCACAGGTGATATCCCTATCGGGCTCTGCCCACCTCTGATAGCGAGCCCGATGCCAACCTCCTCTGCCCGGTCCGGGCGCTGAGAGCGTACATTACGCGCGCTGCCACGTTCAGACCGATCTGAGCAGCTGTTTGTGGCGTTGGGGGACGCACACAAAGGCTTGGCCGCCTCTCAAACAAACACTATCCAGATGGATAGTAGACGTGCCATCGCCTCCGCCTATGTGGCTAAAAATCTGCCTTGCCCGCTCGGCGTCAGGGCTCACTCCACTCGAGGCATGGCCTCCTCGTGGGCTTGGTCCTGTGGTATTTATATTCATGATATCTGTGTGGCCGCGGGCTGGGCTTCCCCGTCCACCTTTATCAGATTCTATGAACTTGAAAGTGACCGGCTTTACAGGCTAAATTACTAGCGGCTCTAACCCGCTGGGCAGCGTCTGAGCCACGCTTTATGGGGAATCCTTCAACCGGCTAGCCCCTTGATCTTCCCCCTCCATTCTATGGAAACTTCCTAGACTATGGCCCGTCATGGCCGGCCGCCTTTTAGGCCTCATATTCTTATATAAACGGCTTCTGCCCTTTATTATTATTTCTCCACTATTGCTCCCTCCACCCTCCCGGGGATGCTTGTGGTGACTGACTGGGCACGGCGTTGACCAGGGGTTCCCCGGAGCGTAAGCTAGCTTACGTATACGAGAAACCTCTCGCAAGAGAACGAACGGCTTACCGACCGTAACCTCGGTTCTCCTCTAGATGAGGGAACGAGTATTGCGTTCCCGGCCGTGCCCGCTCGAACAGCGATTTGCTTCATCACTATAAATCGTTGTTCCAACCCACGGAGAGCGCTTATATACACTCAAGCCACGCCCCTTTCGGCGGGCTCTGACGTACAAGCGAGCGTCGTCCGCTCATTGGGCGCGGGTTCAGCGCCGCTCTCGACCGATTTCAGCACTTCCCAGGAACGAACCACTGAGCCTGCTAGTTAGCCCGCTCTAGGTCCTGCACCTGAGAAGTGCTGTTGACAATGATTACAAATTATAAAAATTTTTGGCTTCAATTGTTTGGCAAAGAAGAATCTTTCCTGAGCGTAGCTAGCTTACGCAATACTCGTCCCTCATCAGAGAGAACCGAGGTTACGTCAGGTAACCGATTCCGTTATATGCCTTTACTTAATAAAAAAAATAAAAATAAAAACTTATTTAAAAAATACCAGGCTTAAGAAATGTATTTAACTTTAGCCAGCCAGACAGTGAAATGGTTAAGCCCCCACCCCCTACACACACACACACACACACACACACACACACACACACACACACACACACACACACACACACACACACACACACACACACACACACACACACACACACACAGACTGTGTGTCAAGAGACTCAAAATCACACACACACACACACACAGACTGTGTGACAGGCCTAGGCTCAGAGAGAGCATGATCATATTCAAACTACAATATCTGACTTTCTGTGTGTTTGAGCTTATTATTGTTAATTAGAAAGTTGTTTGGCTTGAATAGAACAATATACACGGCAAGTTTTGTAACTGTCAGTAAAACTAACCAAGTTATAACACACTTTATGTGTCCTTTTTTAGTCAAAAAAATCCGCCACGGCCAAACCGTTCGAGATATCACAAATCCGTCCGGAATTTAGCATCCTCAATGTCTTGACTTCATGCACATCCGAGTTTGGTGGTGATTGGTAACAGCATGGGTTGTAATTTGATGTTTTTCTAGGACATTTATTTAAAAAAAAAAAACATAATTCCCGACTTCCGTCTTGAACTGTCGTAAAACTTAGAGCACGAAAGTTGTTTGGCCTGATGTGATCTATGAGTGTACCGAGTTTCATATTAATCCATGCACGTGTGTTTGATTTATGGACAAATGTTCGAATCCTAAAAGAATGCATCCTAAAAGAATGGTAAAGTTTGATGCGTCGCCACGGCAACAGTTTCAAAGATATCAAGAATCCATTCATAGGTCTTCATCTGCCGTGTATTTACATTATACAGATGAAGTTTGAAGCAAATCGGGTAAAAATAAGAGGGTGATTTCAAAGCATTTTGAAAGTGACACACTTCCTGCTGCCAGTTGGTGGCGCTATAACTTTGACTCACAATAGTCACATCCATGTGATCGTCCTCTTACAGCGAACGCACTGCTGAAGTTTCATCCAGATCAGTTAATGTATGCTGAAGTTACTGACACACTTCCTGTTTCACGTTTCTCGCCATAGTTTCGTTTCCTCGCCACGGCCAAACCGTTCGAGATATCAAAAATCCCCACACAAACTTTCATCCTCAATGTCTTGACTTCACGCTGACCGAGTTTCGTCGAATTTGGATCAGAGCTCTAGGAGGAGTATTTAAAAGTTCATTGCGTGTGTTTTACAAAAAAACCTCAATAGCCGACTTCCTGTTGGGCTGGGGTAAAAAGTAAGAACGCGAGGTATAGATGAAATTCTGCTATCGACATGTGTACCGAGTTTCATATTATTACATGCAAGTGTGTTTGAGTTATGGACCAGGTGTTCGGACCCCATTCCAGGGGGCGCTGACGAGCCGCCCTGCCACGCCCGGGTACCAGCTTCAGCCCGGCTCTGATGGCCGCGGGTTCTGACCCGTGTGCAAAGTTTCAAGAGTTTTCGAGCATGTTAAGGGCCCCAAAAGTGCCCGAATAGTCGCTAGAAAAAAAAAAATAAATAAAAATAAAAAAATAATCGGAAGGAAAACAATAGGGCTCTGCGCCCTTTCAGGGCTTGGGCCCTAAAAAAAAATAATAATAAAAAAAAAAATAATCGGAAGGAAACGATAGGGCTCTGCGCCCTTTCAGGGCTTGGGCCCTAATGATCGGAAGATAAACAATAGGGCTCTGCGCCCTTTCAGGGCTTGGGCCCTAAAAAAAAATTTAGTTTTAAATTTACTGAATGAATAATCCACAAAGCCAAAAATCACATAGAGCTAAAGAAACATCAAAAACCTCTTGTGTAACAATTATAAATACAGCTGCCAGCAGTGATTGCGGGCCCAAGCCGGCTGGCACCGCAACCCCCGGTGCCTAAGGGCACCGGGATGGCGGTACCGCCGGCTTTGGCCCTCCATCGCTGCTCGCAGCTATATTTATATATATATATATATATATATATATATATATATAAAGCCGGTGGCACCGCCACCTTGGTGCCTTTAGGGTTATTCTGCACGACGTGCAAAAAACGTAACCCCTGCTTTGGAATACATACTAGTATGTATTCCACAATTGGAATACATACTAACATACTAGTCAGAACTGAATAGTTGATATCTGAATGACAGATCACCATAGAAGTCACTGGAAAAAATGTGACTAGTAACAAAAGAATAGTTACTAGTCACCATTGAAATAAGTACTAGTGTCTAATGAATAAGTACTAGTATCTATTTAATAGGTACTAGCATCTAATGAATAAGTACTAGTAACTAATTAATAAGCATTGGTATGTAATGAATAAGGACTAGCATCTAATGAATAAGTACTAGTATCTAATAAATAAGGACTAGTGTCTAATGAATAAGTACTAGTATCTTTAAAAAGGTACTAGTACCTAAAGAATAAACACTAGTATCTAAAGAAAAGGCACTAGTATCTAAAGAATAAGCACTAGTAGCTAATGAATAAGTACTAGTACTTAATGGAATAGATACTAGTATCTAAAAATAAGTACTAGTAGCATGAAAATAGAGACTAGTAGGTTAAAATGATTAAATGTTAAAACGGTCTTGCCATACTCTATCTGTCGTTTCGACTAGTCACAATTACGTTACAGATATCTTAAATGATAATACAAACTATCCAAAATGTAATTACGACTAGAAAGACGTTGTTGATATCTACAATGTTAATTACGAATAGTCAAACTTAGCTTTTAAATGTTAAAAGGGCTTGCCATACAGAAGTGTAGGCTCAGAGAGACACTCAACATTTTCAAACCAAAATATCTGACTTTCTGTGGGTCCTAGCTCATGAGTGTAAATTAGAAAGTTGTCCGGCTTGAGGAGAATATATGAATATATGAAACGATGAGATCAACATGTGTACTGAGTTTCATATTATTACATGCAAGCGTGTTTGATTTATGGACCAAGTTTTTGGACCCCGTTCCAGGGGCGCTGTCTAGCCCCCTTGCCACACCCGGGTACCATCTTCACCGGCTCTGATGGCTGTGGGATCTGACCTGTGTGCAAAGTTTCAAGAGTTTTCAAACCCATTAAGGGCCCCAAAAGCCGCTAAGAGACTCAAAATCATCAAAAAAAAGGAATGTTAAAGTTTGATGCGTTGCTATGGCAACATTATCTTAGATATTGAATAATGCTTTCACAGCTCTTCATCTGGCGTGTGTTTACATTTGAAGCAAATCGGGTAAAAGTAAGAGTGCGATTTCAAAGCATTTTGAAAGTGAAACACTTTCTGCTGCCAGTTGGTGGCGCTATATATTTGACTCACATCACATCATGTGATCGACCTCTTACAACGAACACACTGCTGAAGTTTCATCAAGATCAGTTAATGTATGCAGAAGTTTTAACACACTTCCTTTTTGATTTATTTACTTACTTTTTTGATTTATGGACCAAGTTAATTTAATTAATACACTAATTATATAAAACTATTGTCAATGCACTACAATTAAACAGGTTATATGCCTTTACTTATAAAAAAAATAAAAATAAAAACTTATGTAAAAAATACCAGGCTTAAGAAATGTATTTACTTTAGCAGGCCAGACACACAGTGAAATGATTAAGCCCCCTCCCCCTACACACACACACAAGACTGTGTGTCAAAGCACACACACACACACAGACTGTGTGACAGGCCTAGGTTTAGAAAGAGCATGATCATATTCAAACTACAATATCTGACTTTCTGTGGGTTTGAGCTTATTATTGTTAATTAGAAAGTTGTTTGGCTTGAATAGAACAATATACACGGCAAGTTTTGTAACTGTCAGTAAAACTAACCAAGTTATAACACACTTTATGTGTCCTTTTTTAGTCAAAAAAATCCGCCACGGCCAAACCGTTCGAGATATCAAAAATCCGTCCGTAATATAGCATCCTCAATGTCTTGACTTCATGCACACCGAGTTTGGTGGTGATTGGTAACAGCATGGGTTGTAATTTGATGTTTTTCTAGGACAATTATTTAAAAAAAAAAACATAATTCCCGACTTCCGTTTGAACTGTCGTAAAACTTAGAGCACGAAAGTTGTTTGGCCTGATGTGATCTATGAGTGTACCGAGTTTCATATTAATCCATGCACGTGTGTTTGATTTATGGACAAATGTTCGAATCCCTAAAAGAATGCATCCTAAAAGAATGGTAAAGTTTGATGCGTCGCCACGGCAACAGTTTCAAAGATATCAAGAATCCATTCATAGGTCTTCATCTGCCGTGTATGTACATTATACAGATGAAGTTTGAAGCAAATCGGGTAAAAATAAGAGGGTGATTTCAAAGCATTTTGAAAGTGACACACTTCCTGCTGCCAGTTGGTGGCGCTATAACTTTGACTCACAATAGTCACATCCATGTGATCGTCCTCTTACAGCGAACGCACTGCTGAAGTTTCATCCAGATCAGTTAATGTATGCTGAAGTTATGACACACTTCCTGTTTCACGTTTCTCGCCATAATTTCGTTTCCTCGCCACGGCCAAACCGTTCGAGATATCAAAAATCCCCACACAAACTTTCATCCTCAATGTCTTGACTTCACGCTGACCGAGTTTCGTCGAATTTGGATCAGAGCTCTAGGAGGAGTATTTAAAAGTTCATTGCGTGTGTTTTACAAAAAAACCTCAATAGCCGACTTCCTGTTGGGCTGGGGTAAAAAGCAAGAACGCGAGGTATAGATGAAATTCTGCTATCGACATGTGTACCGAGTTTCATATTATTACATGCAAGTGTGTTTGAGTTATGGACCAGGTGTTCGGACCCCATTCCAGGGGGCGCTGACGAGCCGCCCTGCCACGCCCGGGTACCAGCTTCAGCCCGGCTCTGATGGCCGCGGGTTCTGACCCGTGTGCAAAGTTTCAAGAGTTTTCGAGCATGTTAAGGGCCCCAAAAGTGCCCGAATAGTCGCTAGAAAAAAAAAAAAAAAAAAAAAAAAAAAAAAAAAATAATCGGAAGGAAAACAATAGGGCTCTGCGCCCTTTCAGGGCTTGGGCCCTAATTAAGCCCCCTCCCCCTACACACACACACCAGAGACTGTGTGTCAAAAGACTCAATCACACACACACACAGACTGTGTGACAGGCCTAGGCTCAGAAAGAGCATGATCATATTCAAACTACAATATCTGACTTTCTGTGGGTTTGAGCTTATTATTGTTAATTAGAAAGTTGTTTGGCTTGAATAGAACAATATACACGGCAAGTTTTGTAACTGTCAGTAAAACTAACCAAGTTATAACACACTTTATGTGTCCTTTTTTAGTCAAAAAAATCCGCCACGGCCAAACCGTTCGAGATATCAAAAATCCGTCCGGAATATAGCATCCTCAATGTCTTGACTTCATGCACACCGAGTTTGGTGGTGATTGGTAACAGCATGGGTTGTAATTTGATGTTTTTCTAGGACAATTATTTAAAAAAAAAAACATAATTCCCGACTTCCGTTCGAACTGTCGTAAAACTTAGAGCACGAAAGTTGTTTGGCCTGATGTGATCTATGAGTGTACCGAGTTTCATATTAATCCATGCACGTGTGTTTGATTTATGGACAAATGTTCGAATCCCTAAAGAATGCATCCTAAAAGAATGGTAAAGTTTGATGCGTCGCCACGGCAACAGTTTCAAAGATATCAAGAATCCATTCATAGGTCTTCATCTGCCGTGTATGTACATTATACAGATGAAGTTCTGAAGCAAATCGGGTAAAAATAAGAGGGTGATTTCAAAGCATTTTGAAAGTGACACACTTCCTGCTGCCAGTTGGTGGCGCTATAACTTTGACTCACAATAGTCACATCCATGTGATCGTCCTCTTACAGCGAACGCACTGCTGAAGTTTCATCCAGATCAGTTAATGTATGCTGAAGTTATGACACACTTCCTGAGCAATATGTACTGGAACCAGAACACCAACAAA